>NW_026497801.1:0-14296 GCF_026875155.1 Cherax quadricarinatus | reverse complement strand
GTTTTTATGGTAATTTTTACTACTGAATCTTTTCATTGCTTGTTAATTTTAATTAATTTTAAGCCTACCCACAATGTTTTGCATACAAGGGGCTTTTGACATGTTCACCCAACTACTATAATTATTTGTACAACTATGTATCATGTCAAAATGAACTATATGAATATAAATATGAATAATAAACTCGCCTTCCTCTCTCCTCCTACATGTCTGCTACACTCCCAGCATGTCTGCTACACTCCCAGCATGTCTGCTACACTTCGTGCATGTCTGCTACACTTTGTGCATGTCTGCTACACTTCGTGCATGTCTGCTACACTCCCAGCATGTCTGCTACACTCCCAGCATGTCTGCTACACTCCCAGCATGTCTGCTGCACTCCCAGCATGTCTGCTGCACTCCCAGCATGTCTGCTACACTCCCAGCATGTCTGCTATGCTCCCAGCATGTCTGCTACGCTCCCAGCATGTCTGCTATGCTCCCAGCATGTCTGCTATGCTCCCAGCATGTCTGCTATGCTCCCAGCATGTCTGCTACGCTCCCAGCATGTCTGCTACGCTCCCAGCATGTCTGCTACGCTCCCGCATGTCTGCTACGCCCCCATGTCTGCTATGCCCCCAGAAATGTCTCTACGCTCCCAGCATGTCTGCTATGCTCCCAGCATGTCTGCTATGCTCCCAGCATGTCTGCTACGCTCCCAGCATGTCTGCTACGCTCCCAGCATGTCTGCTATGCTCCCAGCATGTCTGCTACGCTCCCAGCATGTCTGCTATGCTCCCAGCATGTCTGCTATGCTCCCAGCATGTCTGCTATGCTCCCAGCATGTCTGCTACGCTCCCTGCATGTCTGCTACGCTCCCTACATGTCTGCTACGCTCCCAGCATGTCTGCTACGCTCCCAGCATGTCTGCTACGCTCCCAGCATGTCTGCTACGCTCCCAGCATGTCTGCTACGCTCTCAGCATGTCTGCTACGCTCCCAGCATGTCTGCTACGCCCCCAGCATGTCTGCTACACTCCCAGCATGTCTGCTACACTCCCAGCATGTCTGCTACACTCCCAGCATGTCTGCTACACTCCTAGCATGTCTGCTACACTCCCAGCATGTCTGCTTCACTCCCAGCATGTCTGCTACACTCCCAGCATGTCTGCTACACTCCCAGCATGTCTGCTACACTCCCAGCGTGTCTCCCACACTCCCTGCATGTCTGCTACACTCCCAGCATGTCTGCTACACTCCCAGCATGTCTGCTACACTTCCAGCATGTCTGCTACACTCCCTGCATGTCTGCTACACTCCCTGCATGTCTCCTACACTCCCAGCATGTCTCCTACACTCCCAGCATGTCTCCTACACTCCCAGCATGTCTCCTACACTCCCAGCATGTCTCCTACACTCCCAGCATGTCTCCTACACTCGCAACATGTCTGCTACACTCCCTGCATGTCTGCTACACTCCCAGCATGTCTGCTACACTCCCAGCATGTCTGCTACACTCCAGGCATGTCTGCTACACTCCCAGCATGTCTGCTACACTCCAGGCATGTCTGCTACACTCCCAGTATGAAATTTGATCGATCGATCTGTATTCATGTGATCTACGGATTCTGAGGAAGTACAAAGAAAGAGTGTTTAACAGAAGCAGATTCGGTGCACTCAAATCTAGACTGTTAACTCTCAGAATGCGGAGAGAACATGAACACAAAAAAAAAAATTCTTGAATACTGATAAGGTGATACTGTAATTATTCATCTATACAGGTTATTTACATTTAACCCCCCAACTCTGCTAGTTAAGTATTGACATACGGCAGAATGAGTGTCATCTCTGGGAGGAACGAATTCCTCTGCAATGGCTACAAATGCCTTGACTGAGGACATCCGGAACGAGTAATCTACAAAAGATACAGCTACACTCCACAATTACTGTGAATTACTAATTCTTTGGCTCATTACAAAGCACGTGTGGATGGGTGCTGGTGGCCTTTCACAGTAAGAATAAGATCTTCCTGGAGCAGGAATCGAATCACACCAGAACACAAGGGAATCTTCTTTCTTACTGGAGGAATGAACAAATCACGGTGGAGTGGATGACTCCCCCAGGATTGAAAAAAATTAACGTCTAAACACGCAATATGAGCAAGGGAACGAATCTACTATCTCAAACTGCAAGCGCAGCAAGAAGAAATAACACTGTGAACAATGCTGATAATTCAATCTGATCGCACACAGAGACCATGAGGTATCGCATAAAGAAACTACACTTACAAACTTAACATGTGAAAGTTTACTCCGAGGAAAAAAAACTTCTACAATGCACGGATTACTGTCAACTAGGATGGGATCACAATCTGAAACACAAGGGACAACAACAACACTCAAGTGACACACTACCACAGAAACGTCTTACTGGCCAAACGGCTTGTGGCATCAGCAAGAGATGGCATAACTCGTTGCAATAAAGTTCTTCTCAAAGCGTCCCCTGGGAAGGAACGAATACTTGAACGATGTCGCCATCGCAAGGATAGTAGTCGGCAACTATCCTGCGTGCATGAATTGTGGCTGGAGTCCAACAGAGTGACAGTATACTATCCTGACCACTCGGCTTACGTTAATAAATAAATTCACGATCTATAGACACTTAATCTGAACCTTCACATTTCTGCAGCACTTTAACAAATCTCAGTATACAACTGTGAGAACAAACACATTGCTCAAAGCTAGGTATTGTTCTTTCAGTTCATAAGGAATGTTAGGTACTGTGACTGATCATATTGACTTTGACTGGCATGATACACTAAGTGAAGCTTCAAAGTGACTGGGACATGATCTCAGGGAACTACTCAAAGGACATAAGGCAAAAAAAATAGAAGATGACGTAACAGCTGAAAAATATTGCTAAAATACGAGTCAAAGAAACACTGATTCTACTCTGAAAACACAAGGTTAGAGTACTCAAGAAATTTCTATAAAAAGTCTCACACACCAAATGTCTTGAGAATGCAAGAAAAATGTCTCCTAACAGAAAATTTATCGCTGAAGGGCTGTAGTCCGACGTGATGACTGGTGACCGAGGAAAGTTGTCCTGCGCGGTGATGACGCCGACACTCACACTGCGTCGTTAAAGAAATGCGCTTTCTCGTGAACTCGCATATTGGCTTTATCGTTGGCGCTGCAGCTAACATCTCTTGACCAATTAAGTGACCAAAACAGTATTAAGACCCGGTAAAAAGGGTGGCTAACAACCACAGTAAGATGAGGTGGTGGCTGGGTGGTGGGTGGTTGGTGGTCGGTGGGTGGAGGGAAAGTGTATAGCGGTGGGTGAGACGACTTCCTCGCTGTCGCCTGGCGCCACCTCACACACTACCCACGAAGGGGGCATTGATAAGCCACTATCCACAGGGATATGTGAAATTCACTACTTAGCATCCCAAGCATCAAGCGATATAGACAAATACTTCAGAGAACTTGCTTACTTCTTACTGCGTGGCTTACTATCCCTCTCTCAGCTGGGTTAGAGCTGGGTTGGCTGACTGGCCTTAACCCACGAGAATGGCTGACTGGAAGACTTGTAACGATGCCACACAGCACGGAGGAGCAGGTGGATACAGGAGACAGTCGGATGTAGCTGACTGGCTTCACATTCCACAGTCTGGCTTACTGACTGGCTTCTAATTGGCAAAAAAATCCCGGGTCAACACCCTCGGAGATTGAAGCAATTAGCACAACGAACTAAGCCAGGAAGCTTGAAATGGCTGCAACAGGCTTGCACTACAGGTTTGTGAGGGAGCGAGTAGCGTGGTGGGTACACGTTCACCTTTGACCCGCCGGCTACTCACAAACAGTCTTACTAACGTCTTGAATTAACCCTAAACTCTTAATCCACGGCTCCACACCGGTGCCACCTTTATCATGTGGGAGTTCGTGTGTACACCAGGGTGGATGGGTAAAAAATACCACGTAAAGGCTGGAAGTACGTATATTGTAACTGAAGTATGTGAAGGGCGCCACATGGCCGAATCCCTGCCTCTCTCGCTCACTCTCGTATAAACTGACTGGCGCCCACATACCCATATGTGAGGGGGGTCTTTTAATACTGCTGTGGTCAGCACAATAGAATAGAAAGTACTCTGGCTAGAGACGGTTGGTATGAGTCAACTACTGGTACAATCCTGGTTACTGTAACTGTTACTACTACTGAAACACTCCCGCATGTCTGCTAACACTCCCCAAAAGTATGTCTGCGACACCTCCAAGCATGTCCGCCCGACACTCCCAGCATGTCTGTCTACATCCCCAAGAATGTCGCTACACTCCCCCAGCATGTCTGCTACACTCACATCATGTCTGCTACACTCCCAGCAAGTCTGCTACAGTCCACATGTCTCTACACTCCAGCATGACGCTACACTCCGCAGCATGTACTGCTACAATCCCAGCATGTTCTGCTACACTTCCAGCATATCTGCAACCTCCCAGCATGTCTGCTACACTCCCAGCATGTCTGCTCCACTCCCAGCATGTCAGCTACATCTCCCAAAGCATGTCTGCTTAACAACCCCTAGCATGTTTTGCTACACTCCCTGCATGTCTCCTACACTCCCCAGCATGTCCTCCTACACTCCCAGCATGTCTCCTACATCCCACAATGTCTCCTACACTCCAGCAGTGTCTGCTACACACCCAGCATGTCTGCTACACTCCCACGTGTCTGCTACACTCCCTCCCCAGCGCGTGTCTGTCTACACTCCCAGCATGTCTGCTACACTCCTTACACTCCTGCATCTCTGCTACAACTCCCAACATGTCTGCTACACTCCCTCAGTCGGGCTACACTTACAGCATGTTTGCTACACTCCGCAGACTGCTACAACTCCCGCAAATTCCTCTACAACACTCCCAGCATGTTCTGCTACACTCCTGCATGTCTGCTACACTCCCTGCATGTCTTGCTACACTTCCTGCATGTCTGCTGCACGTCCAGCATGTCTGCACACTCCAGCAAGTCTGCTACACTCCGCAGCATGTCTGCTACACTAACTGGCATGTCCCTGCTAACCCTCCCAGCAGGTCTGCTACACTCCCTGCATGTCTGCTACACTCCCAGCATGTCTCCTACACTCCCTGCATGTCTGCTACACTCCCTGCATGGTCTGCTACCACTCCACATGTCTGCTACACTCCCTGCATGTTCTGCATACACTCCCTGCATGTCCTGCTACACTCCCAGAATGTATGTTTACTCTCATAGCATGTCTGCTACACTCCGCTGCATTCTGCTACAACCTCCCAGCATTGTCGCTTACACTCCCAGCATGCTACTACACTCCCAGCAATGTCTGCTACACTTCCAGCATGCCTGCTACATCTCCCTGCATGTCTGTACACTCCCTGTCATGTCTCCTATACTCCCAGCATCACCAGCATTCGTCTCCTACACCTCCCAGCTGTCTCCTACACTAGGCAGCATGTCTCCTACACGCCCAGCATGTCTCCTACACTCCCAGCATGTCTCCTACACTCCCAGCATGTCTCCTACACTCCACATGTCTCCTACACGTCCTCATGTCCTCCTACACTCCCTGCAAGTCTGCTACACTCCCAGCATGTCTGCTACACCCCAGCATGTCTGCTACAACTCCAGGCATGTCTGCTACAACACTCCCAGCATTCTGCGACACTCCAAGCATGTCGCTACACTCCCAGCATGTCTGCTACGCTCCAGCATGTCTGCTTCGCTCCCAGCATTCTGCTACGCTCTCCAGCATGTCTGCTACCTCCCACATGTCTGCTACGCTCCCAGCATGTCTGCTTACGCTCCAGCATTCTGCTACGCTCCCCCAGCAATGTCGTACGCTCTCAGCATGTCTCTATGCTCCCAGCAACCTGCTACGCTCTCACCATGCCTGCTACGCCACCCAGCATGTCAGCTAACACTCCCAGCATGTCTGCTACAACTCCATCATTCTGCTACACTCCAGCATGTCGCTACACTCCCAGCATGTCTGCTACACTCCCCAGCATGTCTGCTACACTTCCACATGTCTGCTACACGCCCTACATACTTTGCTACACTCCCTCATATCTCCTACACTCCAGCATGTCTCTACACTTCCCAGCATGTCTCCTACACTCCCAGCATGTCTTTCCTACACTCCACAGTCTCCTACACTCCCCAGCAGTCTCATACACTCCCGAGCAGTATCCTACACTCCCAACATGTCTGCAACACTCGCTGTCAATGTCTGCTACACTCCCAGCTTGTCTGCTACAAACAACCCAGCAAGTTCTGCTACACTCCAGCAGTCTGATACACTCCCAGCATGTCTGAGACCTCCCTAGCATGTCTGCACACTCCCAGCAATGTCTGCTACACTCACCAGCATGTCTGCCTAACACTCCCAGCATGTCTGCTACACCCCAGCATGCCTGCTAACACCTCCCAGCATGTCTGCTACATACACTCCCAGTCATGTCTCTCCTACACTCCCAGCCTGTCCCTACACTCCCAATGTCTCCTACACTCCCAGCATTTTCTCCTACACTCCCCAGCCGTGTCTGCTACACTCGCCAACTGTCTGCTACACTCCAGCGTTTCGCCTACACTCCCACATGTCTGCTACACTCCCAGCATGTCTGCTACACTTCCAGCATTCAGGTACACTCATGCATGTTTGCTACACTCCCTGCATGTCCTCCTACACTCCCAGCATGTCTCCAACACTCCCAGCATGTCTCCTACTACTCCCAGGATGGTCTTCCTACACTCCAACATATCTGCTACACTCCCCTGCATGTCTCTACACTTCCCAGCATGTCGCGACACTCCCAGCATGTCTGCTACAACTCCCAGCATGTCCTGCTACGCTCCCACATGTCTGCTACGCCTTACAGCATGTCTGCTACGCTCCCCAGCATGTCTTGCTACGCTCCCGACATTCTGCTACGCTCCCAGCCTGTCTGCTATCTCCCAGTCTGTCTAGCTACGCTCCTGCCCAGCATGAGTTGTCTGCTAAAACGCTCGCAGCATGTCTTGTAACCTCCCAGCATGTCTGCTACGCTCTCACATGTTCCTCCTACACGCCAGGATGTCTCCTACACCCCAGCTGTCGTGCTACACTCCCAGAATGTGTGCTTCACACCTCTCCCAGCCATGTCTTCTACACTCCCAGCGATGTCTCCTACACTACCAGCATGTCTGCTACACTCCCAGCATGTCTGCTACACTTCCAGCATGTCTGCTACACTCCCTGCACGTCTGCTACACTCCCTGCATGTCTGCTACACTTTCTGCATGTCTGCTACACTCCGTGTATGTCTGCTACACTTCCTGCATGTCTGCTACACTCCCTGCATACCTGCTACACTCCCTGCATACCTGATACACTACCTGCATGTCTGCTACACTCCCTGCATACCTGCTACACTCCCTGCATACCTGCTACACTCCTGGCATGTCTGCTACACATCCCTGCAGTCTGCTACACTCCCAGCATATCCTGCTAAAAAAAAACCCACCCTCCTGCTTGTCCTGCTACACTCCTTGCATGTCTGCTACACTCCCTGCATGTCTGCTACACTCCTGCATGTTCTGCTACACTCCTTGCATGTCTGCTACAGACTCCCAGCATGTCTGCTACACACGTCCTGCATGTCTGCTACACTCCCTGCTGTCTGCTACAACTCCAGCATGTCTGCTACACTCCTGCAAGTCCTTCACACTCCCTGCATGATCTGCTACACCCAGCATGTCTCCTACACTCCCAGCATGTCTTGCTAACTCCCAGCATGACTGCTAACACGTCCACATGTCTGCTAACTCCCAGCATGTCTCCTACAACTCCCACATGTCTCCTACACTCCCAGGCATGTCTCCAATAAGAGATAAAGTCACTACACTCCCAGGATACCTCCTACACTCCCAGCATTTCTCCACCTCCCTGCGTGTCCTGCTACAACTCCCAACGTGTCTGCTACACTCCCAGCGTGTCTCCTACACTCCGCCAGCATGTCTGCTTACACTCCCAGCTTGTCTGCTACACTCACATGTCTGTACACTCCCTGCATTTTGCTAACACTCCCTGCATGTCCTCCTACACTCCCAGCATGTCTCCGTTACAACTCCCAGCATGTCTCCTACACTCCCAGGATTGTCTCCTACTCTCCCGAAACATAGTCCTACACTCACACCTGCATGTCTGCACACTCCCAGCATGTCTGCGACACTCCCAGCATTTCTGCTACACTCCCAGCATGTCTGCGACGCTCACAGCTTCTGCTACGCTTACAGCATGTCTGCTATGGGGGGGGTACGCCTCCAGCATGTCTGCTACGCTCCCAGGCATGTCTGCTACACTTCCCCAGCCATAGTCTGCTACGCTTCCCACATGGTCTGCACGCTTCCCAGCATGTCTGCACGGACTCCCCTGCATTTCATGCTACGCTCCCAGCATGTCTGCTACGCTCCCAGCATTTCTGCTACGCTCCCAGCATGTCTGTACGCTCCCAGCATGTCTGCTACGCTCTCAGCATGTCTCCTACACTCCCAGGATGTCTCCTACACTCCCAGCATGTCTGCTACACTCCCAGAATGTGTGCTTCACTCCCAGCATGTCTTCTACACTCCCAGCATGTCTCCTACACTCCCAGCATGTCTCAACACTCCCCGAGCAAGTCTGCTACACTCCCAGCATGTCTGCTACACTTCCAGCATGTCTGCTACACTCCCTGCACGTCTGCTACACTCCCTGCATGTCTGCTACACTTTCTGCATGTCTGCTACACTCCGTGCATGTCTGCTACACTTCCTGCATGTCTGCTACACTCCCTGCATACCTGCTACACTCCCTGCATACCTGATACACTACCTGCATGTCTTGCTACACTCCCTGCATACCGGCTACAGCTCCCTGCATACCTGCACACTCCCTGCATGTCTCTACAGACTCCCTGCATGTCTGCTACACTCCCTGCATGTCTGTCTACGACTCCCAGCATTACCTGCTACACTCCCTGCATGTCTGCTACACTCCTTGCATGTCTGCTACACTCCCTGCATGTCTGCTACACTCCCTGCATGCCTGCTACACTCCTTGCATTCTGCTACAACTCCCTGCATGTCTGCAACACTCCCTCAATGTCTGCTACACTCCTGCGTGTCTGCTACACTCCCAGCAAGTCTCTACACTTCCCGCAAGTCTGCTACACTCCCTTCAATGTCTGCTACACTCCCGCAAGTCTGCTACACTCCAGCATGTCTGCTGCACTCCCTGCATGCCAGCTACACTCCCTGCAAGCCTGCTACACTCCTCCTACAAGCTGCTGACACTCCCTGCATGCCTGCTACACTCCGCATGCCTGCACTCTCCCAGTGTGCCTGCTACACTCCCAGCATGGCTGCTACAACACCACATGCCTGCTACAACACCTTGCATCCTGCTACACTCCCTGCATGTCTGGGCTACACTCTCCTGCATGTCTGCTTACACTCCCTGCATGCTGCTAACACTCCCTCATGCCTACTACACCCCAGCATGCCTGCTACACTTTCCTGCATGACTGCTACACTCCCAGCATGCCTGCGACACTCCTTGCATGCCTGCTACACTCCCTGCATATTTCTACACTCCCTGCATTCTGCTTCACTCCCTGCTATATTCCTGCAAATGCCTGCTACACTCCGTTGCATGCTGCTACACTCCTTGCATGCCTGTGTACACGTCCCTTGCATGCCTGCTACACTCCTTGCATCTTGCTACAACTCCCTGCATGTCTGCTACACTCCCTGCTATATTCCCTGCTATGCCTGCCTACACTCCGTGCATGCCTGCTACACTCCTGCATGCCTGGTACAACTCCTTGCATGGCTGCAAACACTCTTGCAATGCCTCTACAACACTCCCTGCATGCCCTGTACACTCCCTGCATATCTGCTACACTTCATCAAATCTAAGTAATTAAGCTAACGTCTCCTCCAAAGTAAGACAAATATTGCCTTATTCTATATTAAAATGTAATATTTCTTATTTATAAATTAAAATGTAAATAGTTTTTTTTATTTATAAATTACGTAACATGATACATATCGTTTGTGATATCCGTTGTGCAGAAGCCTCCTCCACCACAATATGTACGGCTTCTCTCAGTGCCAAAGTTAAACCCAATAACACACTTCCAGCACATTCTCCTCCACATATAATATGACAATATTTTTTCTAGAGTAACTATATCATGTTTCTATTTATTATATATTGTAAGAGTAAATAAGCCAAGAGGTTTGATAATAGTGTCCTGTTGAGTAGCTATTCTGCAGCCTCCTGACACCGAGAAACAGATTAACTGATTTCCATTATTTCTTAGGGGGAAAATTAAATCGGATAACGATAAAAATCGGTTAAGTAGAATCTCTCTGAAACGAGATTAAAATCGTTAACTGAGGGTCCACTGTACTCTCAATACATTACCCTCTGTAGCTTCCACAGAACAAAGTTCTTTGTCCTCCACAGATTCCTAAGTGCACCGACTCACACCCTTTTTCCCTCAATAATTCTGGGATTCACCTCATCCTTCATAGGCCCATCCTGACACCATCCACACCTAAATATCTGAATACATTCACCTCTTCCATACTCTCTCCCCAATCTGATATCCCAATCTTTCGTCACGCTAAAGAAATAGCTATGAGTTTGGTCAACTGGAACAATGGATTGGCCAAAACAGGGCTCAAAGTCGGGGCTTTAGTGGACGGATGCGTATATTCGCCGAGACCCGCTAACTTCCATGGTGAACTGTAATTCCGTGAGTTTTGACCAAATCTCATACTTTTTTGGTGTCATTACCATCGGAAAAGATTCTCTATTCATTGCATAAGAATTTTTTTTTTTTTGTTTCCAAAACTTTTGCGACATAGAATTGAGGGTTGCAGAAAGGGGCTGCCGACAGTCAAAGGATTAAGAGTAAACGTTGAGTAGAATAGCAAATGAACAAGCTTTTAGGAATAGCAGGGGGTGAGTAGACCATTGTTTTGCAGTGAAACATATAGTGAACAGTATTTAGAGTAAGGATAAAGAGGTTTTTGTGGCCTTTATGTATTTGGAAAAGGCATATGATGGAGGGATTCAGGGAAAACCGGTAGGCCCTACTCCGAGTCCTGGAGAGAAAGTACAGTGCCTGCACTCTGAAGGAGGGGTTGATAATGTGCAGTTTTAATAACTGTACTGTAAGCGCACCTCTCGTAGACAGTGATGGAGTGAATATGGTGAAAGTTTTTCTTTTTCCAGCCACCCTACCTTGGTGGGAAACGGCTAAATTGTTAATAAATAAAATAACCATAAGCAACCGTGTCTCCTAGGACATATCATCTGAACAGTATACGAAAAAACAGTGTGCATTAATACAAACACAGATACACATCCCACATGTGCATGCATGCACACATACATGTATATACACAAATACACATGCACACACACAAATACTCACGCAAACAAGTACATATACAATGACAAATACACACTCACTGAGAAATACGCATTCACACACACAATAGGTAATAACATACAAGTTACTATTCACATATATTAATAAAGAAATTGCCATTAAAATTTACCACTGTCTAGAGCAGAGGTAGTTAACCTTTTGCATTCCATGCCTCAATTTTTTCACTCTCTGGTTCAAATGTGCCATACAACACTTGTACGCCCATTCAGTTATTTAAAATATGTTTATATGGACATATTTAGCATTTTTACATAAAATTATTTAATATAAAGACAAGATAAACATTACTTACCTTAACGAGACTTTTGAGTCTACCTTGATTTCATCAAGTTTGTAATATCTGGAGTTAAATTAGTTACTGAGAGCAGCAGAGAATTCTTCGAATTTGAATCAGTCATTTGTGACCTTAGTTTGTTTTCAATAAATTTCATGGATGAAAATGCTTGTTCACATCTATACGTTGTTCCAAAATGACAGATATAACTCCGGGCAAATTTTCTCAGTTCTGGAAAATGTTCACAGGGTAATGATCGCCAAAAATTAATTACATATGAATATCAAAAGCATCAGGAACTGAGGGAAGCTCATCAAATTTCATTTTCAATAATGAATTTGTTTTCAAATCAATAAGTTCCATGTGTATGTTACTAGGCATCTTCAGGATTTTTTGTTCATTAAGTGAAAATGGGTAAAATCACTAGAACAACTTTCAAATGACTCTTGCAATAATCTGATTTTTTCAATATATTCTGTAAAATTGCTATTATTTTCAGCACATTCACTCAGTTCTTTTGAACGTAGAAACTGGCTCAAATCCTCATTTTCTAACTGAGAGGTATAAACAGCTTTATCTTCATCTTGAATGCATTGATATCATTGACTAAGCTAGGAAACAATTTGTTCGTGCCTTGCAGTTTCAAATTTAGATCATTGAGATGGCTGGTAATATGAACTAAAAATGCTAAATCAGACAAATTTGTTATCAGGAAGCTCATTCCTCTCTTCTAGAAAATTATGAGCATTATTTTTCAGTTTCCAAATTCTACTGAGAACCTGTCCTCTAGAAAGCCAGCACACCTTACAATGAAAGATGAGATCACCATATTCCAAATCTAACAATTCACAATATTTTCTGAATTCTCTTCTGTTTAATCCTCTTGCTCTAATTTTATTAACACATTTCACAACTGGTAGCATAACATGCTGCAAATTTAATGTTTTTCCCACACAGTGATTCTTAATGTATGATGCAGTGATATTTTAGTAGGGGAAATGACCTAAAAAGATTTCAAACAAAGTTACAGTCCGAGCTGCTTTACCTCTCATTGATGGTGCTCCGTCACTACAAACACTGATGAGCTTACTAGAATTTAGTTGCAGATTTTCTAGGTATGACTTTACTTTGTCAAATATGTCTCATCCTCTTGTTTTTCCATGAAGTGACTCAAGACTGATAAGTTCTTCAAAGATGTTAAAATTATCATTAATTCCTTTTAAAAAAATGCCTAACTGGGCTACATCACATATGTCAGCAGATTTTCCAAAGCTAAAGAAAAGAAAGCACAAGCATGGGCAAGGTCTTTCAGTTGCTCAGATACATCATAAGAAAGTTCTTCAGTCTCGTAATTGTTTGCTTTGACAGAGAGATCCTGTCTACTTGTCTTTCAATATTTTTATCACCAAGACATCTTGCAAATATTGGAGATAAGGGTTAAATTTAATTTCTCTCCATCAGATAAAGATTTCCATTTTTTAGCCAACACAAAGGCAACTTAATAGGATGCTTATGTCATTACCAAACTTTCACAACCTTTTCAGGGTTGGTACGTTGTATCACGGCTTTGAAGCCAGTGTCGGTCCTGTAGTACAATACCATGAGCTCAGCTCACTCAGATTAGCAGTGAGCAGTAAATCTGGGCCTAGATATAAGAGATGTGTACACCACATAAACAAAATCCTGCAGCACGCAGTGCACGAGGAAAAAATCCTGTGACCGTGTTTTTGGTTTAAAACGACTTTTCAGTGTATTTTTGTATGGTTTTTATTTTATTCTTGTCTTTTGGTCTCATTTGATGGAAAGGAAGATATATAACAGAAATAGATATGATTTTGATTGGTTACAGGACTGCAAGTAGCTTGAAATTGAGTTCAATGTTTGATTTTTGCTGATATTCTAGAGGAGACATATGACATCACTTTTCCAATATGTGTCTAACTGGCCAGTCTAATATGCATTTAGGAATGCAGTGACATTATTTATACAATTATTACAATAATGCAATAGTCTGCATAACAGTAAATCTTCTCTTTTTGTATGAACAAAAATTCAAAATAGAAAGCAAGTGTAATATAAGAGGGGCCTGGAGACATAACTAATGAACAGAGAAAATGCTATTTTAGTGCCAAGAATGTCTGCACTGTTTATTCTGGACCCTATTTTGAAATTGGCATTTCTTGAATTTTGTGTGAAATTTGCCAAATAACCAAATTCTTATCACTTAATTGGGTAGTTTATATAGTTGAATGGGCAATTTCTTGTACTCAATTAATATAATGGAAGACATACTAGCAAAATAGTTAAGAATTTGGTCAAGTGGAACAATGGAATTGGCCTATAATCAGACTCAAAGTGGACGAAATTGCCGATGCATAAATATCACTGACACAGCAAAATTCGCAAAAGTGTAATTTCGTCAGCTTTCCATCAAATTTTGTACTTTTGGTTTTATTACCTACATAAAAAGATTCTCTATCATTTCAAAAGAAATTTTTTTTTTTTAATTTGCAACCCTGGGAAAG
>NW_026497796.1:0-12288 GCF_026875155.1 Cherax quadricarinatus | reverse complement strand
GGGGTAAGTTTCGGGTAAAGGGAACCTCACAGGGGGTTTAAAGGATGGGGTGTGATGGGACCCTCACAGGGGTGGCAAGATGGGGTGTGGGGGGAACCTCACACGGTGGAAAGGAGGGGTTGTGAGGGGAACCTCACAGGGGGGTTGTTGGGGGTGTTTGGGAAACCCCCCAAGGGAGGTAAGAGGGGTTGGGGAGGGGAAAACCTCACAGGTGGAAAGATGGGGTGTGAGGAAACCTCACAGGGTGGTAAGATGGGGTTTTTTGATGGACCCTTCACACGGGGGGTAAGATGGGGTTTTATGGGACCTCAACGGGGGTTTTAGATGGGGTGTGTTTGGGAACCTCAAATTTTTTAAAGGATGGGGTTGATGGGAGCCTCAAAAGGGGGAAAGAGGGGTGGGAGGGCCCCTACAAGGGAAATGAGGGGGTTTTTGTGAGGGGAAAAGGCCTCACCGGGGTTGTGGGATGGGGGGGGGGAAACTCAAGGGTGGAAAGAGGGGGTTGTGAGGGGAAAACCTCAATGGGGGTTAAGATGGGGTGTGTGGGGAACCCTTTCACCCCGGTGGTAAGATGGGGGTGTGAGGGGAAACCTCCAATTTGGTAAGTGGGGGGGGAAGGGGAAACTCAAAGGGTTGGGGGGGATGGGGTGTGAGGGACCTCACAGGTGAAGGGGGGGTGTGGGGGGAACCCTCACACGGTGGAAAGAGGGGTGTGGGGGAAACCCTAAACTTAAGGTAAGATGGGGGTAAGGGGAAAATTCCCCAACGGAGGAAAGATGGGTTGGGGATGGGAGCCTCACACGGGGGGAAGAGGGGGGTGTTAGGGGAACTCACAGGGGGGAAAGGCGGGGGTTTTGTTGGGGGGTTCACACTTGGTAAGAGGGGTTGTGAGGGAAATTCACACTTTGGGAAATAGGGGGGGTGTAAAGGGGAAACCTTTAAAACCCCTGTAAAGGGGTGGTGTGATGGGAGCCTACATGGGGGGAAAGAGGGGGTGGGAGGGAACCTAAATAGGGTAAGAGGGGGTGGGTTTGGGGAAAACCTCACCGGGGGAAATTTTTGGGGCGTGAGGGGAAATTCCACGGGGGTTTAAGAGGGGGGTGGGGTGGGACCTTGGAAAGGGGAAAGATGGGGTGTGGGGGGGAAAACCTCAAAGGGTTTGGGAAAGAGGGGTGTGTGATGGGGGGGCCTACAGGGTTTGTAAAAAAGAGGGGGTGGGGATGGGAACCTAAACCGGTGGGTTAAGATGGGGTTGTGGGAGCCTCACACATGTAAGATGGGGTGTGAGGGAAAAACCCCTCCCCGGGGTGGAAAAGAGGGGGGTTGGATGGGAACCCTCACATTTTGGAAAGATGGGGTGTTTTGGGAACTTAACACTGGGGTAAAAAGGGGGGTTTGTGTTTGGGACCCTTTCACACGGTAAAATTTAAAGTTTTGGTGGGGTTGATTTGGGGAGCTCACACGGGGGAAAGAGGGTTGGGGAGGGGGGAACCTCACATGGGGGAAAGATGGGGGTGAGGGGAAACCTTTTCCCCAGGGTTAAGTTTTGGGTGTGATGGGAGCCTCACAGGGGAAAAGGGGGGTTTTTATGGGGGGCCTCAAAGGTGTAAGTGGGGTGTGATGGGAACCTCACACGGGGGTAAAAGGCTTGTGATGGGAACCTTCCACGGGGGGTAATTGGGGTGTGGGGGGGAACCTACAGGGTTTGGTTTAAGATGGGGGGGCGGGGGGAACCTCAGGGGGTTTGGAAAGGATGGGGTGTAGGGGAAACCTAACAGGTTTGGTAAGAGGGGGGTGTGATGGAGCCTCCCCGGGTTGGGTAAGATGGGGGGGGTTTTTGAGGGGAAAAACCTACAAGGGGAAAGTAGGGGTGGGGAGGGGAAACCTCCCCCTGGGGGTAAGGGGGTTTTGGTTTGGGAAACCCTCACAGGTTTGGTTAAATGGGGTGGGGAGGAACCTTACCGGTGGTAAATGGGGTGGGAGGGAGCCTCACACGGGGGGTAAGATGGGTGTGTTTGGAAAGGCCTCCCCGGGGTGGTTTAAAGGGGGTTTTTTTGGGGAGGGGAACCTACAGGGTGGTAAGATGGGGTTGAGGGGAAAAATAACAGGGGTGGTAAGATTGGTTTTATGGGGGCCTCACACGGGGGAAAAAAAAAGGGGAAAAAAATGGGGGTGTGATGGACCCTTTACACGTGGAAAGGGGGTTGTGAGGGGAAACCTAACAGGGGTTGGAAAGTGGGGTGTGGGGGAAAACCTCACACGGGGGAAAAGTGGGGGTGATGGGGAACCTAGGGGTTGGTTAAAGGTGGGTTGGGTGATGGGAACCCCTCACACGGGGGGTTTAAGATGGGGTGTATGGGGCCCCACAGGTTTGTAAGTGGGGGTTGTGTTTTGGGAACCTCCCCAAGGGGGTTAAGGTGGGGGTGAGGGGAAACCCCCTCACGGGTGGTAAGTTTGGGGTGGGGGAAATTGGGGACCTCACAGGGTTGGAAAATTTTGGGGTTGATGGGAACCTCAAAAGGTTTGGTTTGTGGGGTGTGTTTGGGAAACCTCACAGGGTTGGTTAAATGGGGGTGTGAGGGGGAGCCTACCGGGGGTTAAGGGTGTGATGGGGTAAATTTGGGGGTTAAATGGGGTGGGGGGGGAAAATTCCCCAACGGTGGTTAAAAAAGGGGGGGCCCCCCCCCCCTTTTGGGTGTGATAAAAAACCCACACTGTGGAAGAGGGGGTGTGATGGGACCTCACACGGGGGAAAGTTAGGTGTGTTGGGACCCTTTCACAGGGGGGTTTAAGATGGGGGGGTGTGGGGAGCCTCCAGGTGGAAAAATTTTGGGTGTGATGGGACCCTCAAAAGGGGGTAAAATTTGGGTGGGGGAAGGGAGCCTCACACCGTTGGTAAGTGGTTTTTGTGAGGGGAACCTTTCCACAGGTGGAAAGGATGGGGTGTGATGGGAACCCCACACGGGGGGGTAAGAGGGGTTTGTGATGGGGAACCCTACACGTTTTTAAAGATGGGGTTTGTGGGGAAAAACCCCCAAAATTGTGTTAAAAAGGGGTTTTGAGGGGAAATTTAAACACGGGGGTAAAAAAAGGGGTGTGAGGGGAAGATACACGGTGGTAAGGGGGGGGTTTGTGATGGGACCCTCAACGGGGGTAAAATTGGGTTTTTGTTTGGGAAACCCCCCAACGGGGGGTAAGATGGGTTTTTTTTGGAAACCCACACGGTTTTAGAGGGGGTGGTGATGGGAACCTCACCCCGGTGGAAATGTTTGGGGTGGGGTGGGCCTCAAAGGGGGGTTTGGAGGGGGTTGGATGGGACCTTTCACAGGTTTTTTTAAAATGGGGTGTGGGACCCCTTCCATGGGGGGAAAATGGGGTGTGATGGGAGCCTCCCCACTTTTGGTAGAGAGGGTTGGGGATGGGCCTCAAATGGTGGTAAAAAATGGGGTGTGAGGGGGGAACTTTACACGGTGGAAAAGATGGGGTGTAAAGGGAGCTCACACTTTTAAAGATGGGGTGTGATGGAAAACCCACAGGGTGTAAAATGGGTGTGTTTGGGAACCTCACACGGTGGAAAGATAGGGTGTGAGGGGAAAGGGCCTTTACAGGTTGGAAGATGGGGTTTTATGGACCCCCAAAAGGGTGGTAAGATGGGGGTTTTGAGGGGGGCCTCAAGGGATGGGGTTTTTGGAATAGGGGGGTTGTTGATTGGGGGAAAATTCAAAAGGGGGGTTAAGAGGGGGTTGTGGGGGGAACCTAAAGGGTTTGTAAGGGTTTTTGGAGGGGAACCTCACACGGTGGTAAGATGGGGTTTTGGAAGGGAACCTCGGGTGGAAGTTTGGGGTGTGAGGGGGGAACCTCACATTTGGGGAAAGGGGGATTTGGGGGGGGGGAAATTGTGGGGAAGGAACTACCCCGGGGGTAAAGGGGTGTAAAGGGAGTTTACACGGTGGGAAAAAGGGGTTGGGGGGAAAACCTCACTGGTGGAAAAAATGGGTGTTTGGGGGAACCCTCACACGGGGTTTAAGATGGGTGTGATGGGAGCCTCCCCGGGGAAAGGGGCGGGTTTTGGTTGGGAAACCTCACAGGGGGGTTAAGGGGGTTTTGATGGGGACCTCAAAAAGGGGGTTTGTTTATATTAAAAAAGGGGGGTTGTGAGGGGGAAACCTAAAACCGGGGGAAATTTTGGGGGGTTTTGATGGGAACCTCCCCACGGGGGTTTTTAAGATGGGGTGGGGAGGGAAACCTCGCGGTGGTAAGATGGGGGGGTGGGGGGAAAACCCTCACACTTGGTAAGTTTGGGGGTTTGGGGTTTGGGGAACCCTCCCCCTTGTAATGGGGGTGTGAGGGGAAAGCCTTACACTGGGGAAAGGGAAAGGGGGTGTGAGGGGGACCCTTTCCCCGGGGGTGAAAAGATGAGGTTTGGTTTTGTGACCTCCCCGTGGTAAGATGGGGTGTGTTTGGGAGCCTCCCACGGTTTGGTAATGTCGGGGTGAGGGGGAAACCCTTTCACACGGGGGGTAAGATTGGGGGGTTTTTTGGGGGGGGGGCCTAAATTTTTGGGGGTTTTAAAGATGGGGTTGTGAGGGTTGAACCTAAAAACGGTGGAAAGATGGGGTGGAGGGGAAACCCTCACCCGGTGGTAAGATGGGGGTGTTAAAGGGGGAACCTCCCTGGGGTTTAAGAGGGGTTTTGTGGGGGGAAAACCTCCCCACGGGGGGGTTGGAGGGGGTTTTTGGGGGGTGGGGGGAGTTTTCCCACGGGGGCCCAAGATGGGGGTGTGGGGGGAAACCTTCCCGGGGGTAAGTTTGGGGTTTTGTGGGCCCCCCTTTGGTAAGAGGGGGTTGTTTGGGACCCCTCACGGTGTAATGGGGTGTGAGGGGAAAACCTCCACAGGGTGCAAAAATGGGGTGTGAGGGGGCCTAATTTGGTAAGAGGGGGTTTTGGTGAGGGGAAAACCTGCAAAGGGGTGGGAAAAGGAGGGGGTTTAAAGGGGAAACCCTCTATGGTAAAAGATGGGGGTAAATTTTGAAACCCCCAACGGTGGAAAGAGGGGGTGTGGGGGGAAACCTCCCCGGGGGTTTAAGAGGGGGTTTGTGGGGGGAAAACCTCACCCGGTGGTAAAGGGGGATTTGTGAGGGAAAAACCTCCCTGTTTTAAGAGGGGGTGAGGGCCTCACGGTGGAAGGGGGGGTTTGGAGGGGAAACCTCCCCGGGGTGGTATGATGGGGGGGTGAGGGGAAAATTCCCACGAGGGCAAGTGGGGGGTTTTTTGGGAACCTCACATGGTGTTTAAAGATGGGGTGTGATGGAATTACCCCGGGGTAAAAATGGGTGTGGGGGAAACCTCAAATGGGGGTAAGGGGGGGGTGATGGAACCAAACACGGGGGGAAAGAGGGGTTGTAAAAACCCTCACGGTGGAAAAGAGGGGGGGTGTGATGGAACCTCAACGGGGGTTAAATGGGGTTTGGGAGGGGGAAAACTCAAAAGGTGGAAAGAGGGGGTTGGTGTGAGGGGAATTCCAACCCCCGGGGGTAAGTTTGGGGTTTATGGGAAACCTCCAGGTTTAAGGGGGTTTGTGGGGGGAAACCTCCCCGGGTGTAAAGGGGGGGTTTTTTGGGGAAACTAACCCCCCGGTGGTAAGATGGGGTGTGGGGGAGCCTCTCACGTTGGAAAAGATGGGTTTTGTGAGGGGAAACCTAAAACAGGGGGTTTAAGTTTGGGGTGTGAGGGGGAACCACGGTGGTAAGAGGGGGTTGTGATGGGAACCTCCATGGGGAAAGATTTGGGGAAGAAAGGGAAGGGGGGTGTGGGGGTTTGTGGTTTTTTTTTTTGGTTTTTTTGTCCTGTTTTTTTTTTTTTTTTCCCCTTTTTGGGGGGGGGGAGGGGTTGTGGTGGGGGGGGGGGGGGGGGAGTGGGGGGGGGGGGGGGGGGGGGGGGGGGGCCCCCCCCGGGGGAAGGGGGGGGGGGGGGCCCCACAAAAATTGTGGGGGGAGCCTCCCCCGGGGGAAAAGATGGGTGTGAGGGGAAACCCCCTCACACGGTGGTAAGTTTGGGGGGGTGAGGGGGGACCTCAAAACGGGGGAATAAAGAGGGGGTGTAAGGGGGCCCTCAAGGGGTGGTAAGTGGGGTTTGATGGGAACCTCACTTTTGGTGGAAAGAGGGGGTTTGGAGGGGAAACCCACATGGTGGTAAAAAGGGGGTGTGATTGGAAACTACACGAGGGTTAAGAGGGGGTTTGTGATGGGGGGCCTCAAAACGTGGTAGGAGGGGGTGTGGGGGAAACCCTTTCCACTGTGGAAAGATGGTGTTTGAGGGGACCCTCACCTATGGTAAGAGGGGTGTGATGGGAAAACCTCACTTGGTAGAAAGGTTTGGGGTGTGAAGGGGGAACCTCACAGGGAGTAAGTGGGGTTTTGTGAGGGGAAAACCCTCATTTTGGGGGAAAGATGGGGTGTGAGGGGGGAAACCTCACCCCGGTTTGGAAAGATGGGGGGGGATGGGAACCTCTTTGGGGTTTTTAAGAGGGGGTTTGGAGGGGAAAACCTCCCCAGGGGGTAAGATGGGGGTGATGGGACCCTCCCCCGGGGGGAAAGGAGGGGGTGTGATGGGAGCCCTCTCGATCTTTAGAGGGTTTGGGTTGGGGGGCCATACCGGTGGTAAGTGGGGTGGGTTGTGGGGGGAAAACAAACACGGTGGAAAGATGGGGGTTGTGTTTGGGGGCCCCCACACGGTGGTAAGATGGGGTGTGAGGGGAATCCTCACACGGGGGTTTAAGGGGGGGTTTATGGGAGCCTCACAGATAAAAAGTGGTTTTTGATAGGAGCCTTACGGGGGTTTAAAAGAGGGGGGTTTTGGTGTTTTTTTTTGGGGGAAAATAACAGGGTTGGAAGTGAGAGAGTAAGACAATGTGAAACATTGGGTTCTTTATTGTAGACGTTTCCCCAAACCCAGTGGCTTTATCAATACAAATTCTAGGACATAGCTTAAAGACATTTAGAACTATGTACACAAAAATGAGGTAATCGCCCCTCAACCTAGGAGTAGGTGCGAACAGCACCTTGTTTGGAGATTTAAAGCGAAAAAAAGGAATCCTGGCGTTTATATTTAAACGCGGTGAAGCAGACGAGGGTAAAAATTGGGGTTGTGAGGGGAAACCCTCCCCACAGGGGTAAGATGTGGTGTGATGGGAACCACACCGGTGGTAAAGATGGGGTGTGATGGGACCCTCACACGGTGGAAAGTTTGGGGGTGTATTGGAACCTCACAGGGTGGTAAGATGTGGTTTGAGGGGAAAACCCACACACGGGGTAAGATGGGGTGTGATGAAAACCCTTTCCACGGTGGAAAGATATGGTGTGATGGGAGCCTCACCCCGGTGGTAAAATGGGGTGGGGAGGGGAACCCTCACACGGTTTGGTAAATGGGGTGGGGGGGGGGCCCCTCCACCCCGGTGGTAAGATTGGTTGGGGGGTTTTGGGAAAACCCCCACACGGGGGGAAGTTTGGGGTGTGGGGGTGCCTCAACGGTGTTTAAGATGGGGTATGAGGGGAAACCTCCATGGTAAAAAGGGATGGGGTGTGGGGGGAAACCACATGGTGGTAAGATGGGGTATGATGGGAACCTCCCCGGGTTTATAAGAGGGGGTTATGAGGGGAAAACCTCACTGGTGGTAAGTGGGGTGTGAGGGGGAAACCTCAAAACGGTGATAAGATGGGTATGATGGGAACCTCACATGGTGGAAAGGATGGGGTTGATGGGAACCTCACACGGTTGGTAAAAATGGGGTATGATGGGAAAACCTACACGGTGGTTTAAGATGGGGTATGATGGGAACCTCACTTTGGTGGTAAGATGGGGTATGATGGGAACCTCACATGGTGATAAGATGGGGTATGATGGGAACCTCACATGGTGATAAGATGGGGTATGATGGGAACCTCACATGGTGGTAAGATGGGGTATGATGGGAACCTCACACGATGGTAAGATGGGGTGTGATGGTAGCCTCACACTGTGATAATACTGTTTCAGCAGTTTCATGTTCTTAAGTTATTTTCCACGGAGTCTGAACCCATGACAAGTGAGTCATGGGTTCAATTGCCATGAGTTCACTTACATGGGTTCCAGCTCCACCTCTTCCGTGATTTGTTCTAGTGTGACTCCGCCGCCTCCTGCTTCAACTCGCCTGACTGAGGTATATAAGCCATTTCTCCAAGCATATGCTATATTTTTCTCAAGATTGATGGACTGAACACATCGACTCCAGTTATAGGGACTGATTACCTCATCCTCCTTATTTTTTACTTTTCTAAACCATACAACGGGCGGGGATAGAACCCGCGATCAGAGAGTCTATCCTCGCCCGTGGTATGGTTTGTTTGCAATCGTGTCATTACGATTTCGTGAGTCTTGTTTACTTTTCTTCTCTGTTTTGGACTGAAGAAGCCACTGGCTGGCGAAACGTTTCCTCAATAAAGACTTCACAAGTGTCTTAATTCATCATTCTGTGGGTCTCTGTACCATTTATCTACTCTGACAGTCGAAAATATGGATGTACCGTATCTTCTCAGGATCTTTCTCTGGAAAATTTGAGATTTTTGGACGTTAGGCTCCTTTCTAGATCGTTTTTGTACTTTACAAACAAGACTGGGCATAGCACCGCTCCCTGAGGGACAACCACTCATGTTTCTTCTTCACTTTTTAAAACCAAGCCGTGTTTTTTCGCGGGGTTTTATTTTTGTGGTATTTCGTTAAATGTCTTTTGGACGCCCAGGTACCTATCCTGTGGTGACTTTGTTGTAAAAAATATTTATACCAAAACCCCGGCGAAAAACTTCGGGGAAAAAAACCATGTATTTTCCCTTTTGTTTACCTGAAAAGGGGGTTTAAATGTAGGTAAAGGGTTAAAAAAAATATACGGAATATATACTTATGTTTATCTAACATTTTTCAGTCAAAAACCGGTTTTTACAGCATAGTAAACTCCTTGTGGAAAACTTTTAGTTCTTCCAACATAAAAAACATACACACTCCCCGTCCCGTGCAGGTCGTCTCAAATAAACCCTCCCCCAAACTTTTTCCCCCTGACTTCCACACTTATTACTCCCGTCCATTCCCCCAGGTAGATCTGTTTGTGCCCTGATAACCCCCACTGTGTGGGCAAAACATAGTCAAAAAAGGGATCACTTATATGAGAATAAAAAACTAATGGGGCGATGACTGAGGTGGTCAGATCTATCCCTTTTAAAAAATGGGTAACATTAGCCAGTTTCCAGTCGTACGGCATCTTGTTTTCCCTGCGATGATTTAGCAATCCCCATCGAAGGTATGCAATTTTATTTCTGAATTCTTTTAGTTTTTCCGGGGTGTATTGTTTAAGAGTTTTTTTGTGGTCACGCGCTCTCTGGAGGCGTGCCAAATTCGGTTTCAGCGTCAAAAGTTGTTTTCCCCCCACCTGATTAAAACCCCCCTACCCCCACCAAATGTGAATTATAATTGTAATAATTTTTGTGATTTAAAAATTTTTTATTATTATTTTTATTATTATTATTTTTATTATTATTATTATCGTTCAGCCCAATGGTAATAATAGTAAAAGTAGTAGTAGTAGTAGTAGTAGTGTAAATGTAGTGTTTAGTAGTGTGTATAGTAGTAGTAGTAGCGTAGAGTGTAGTAGTAGTTGTTGTAGTGGGGAGTACGTTTTTACTTGTGTAGTAGTAGTAGAGTCTAGTAGTGTAGTAGCAGTAAAATGTTTTTAGTTAGAATAGTATAGTGTAGTAGTTTTTACTAGTGTAGTAGTAGCAGTAGTTGTTGAGTGTATAGTGCAGTGTAGTAGTAGTAGTGTAGAGTAGTAGTAGTTTTTTTGAAATATAGTAGTAGTGTTCAAGTAGTTAGTAGAAGTAGTAGTAGTTTGTATTAGTTGTATAGTAGTATGTTGTAGTTAGTATATGTAGTGTACAGTGTAGTAGTAGAGTAGTAGTGTTCAGTAGTTTAGTTTGTAGCAGTAGTAGTAGTAGTATTTTTAGTAGTGTAGAGTAATAGTTGAGTAGTTGTTTGTAGTAGTAGTAGTAGTAGTTTAGTAGTGTATAGTAGTGTAGTAGCATAAAATAGTAGTGTAGAATAGTGTAGTAGTTTAGTAATAGTAGTTGTAGTAGTATGTAGTGTGAGGTGTAAATAGTATTGTTGTAGTATGTAGTATTGTAGTAGTTAGTAGTTAGTAGAGTAGTAGAGTAAGTGTAGTATAGAGTAGGTTTTTAGTAGTAGTAGTGTTAAAGTGGTAGTTTGGGAGCTTTGTATAAATAGCATAGAGAGAGGAGAGAAAGGCGAAACATTTTAGAAAGAGAGGGGAGGATGAGAGAGGGGGAGAGGGGAGGAGGAGAGAGAGAGGGGGACAGGGAACGAGAGAAAATCCGTCCCCCAACCTTTAGAAAAAACGTTTCTTGAAAGACAGTGGCTAAAAAGCTAAAAGTGGGCTGACAGCCGGGGTGTTTGACGCTGGATCGTTTAAATCACACTTTAAACCCCGTTGGCAGCCGTTCCCCAGAATTTAGGTATTGGGCCCCGTTAACAGGAGTTTAGAACCCCTCCTTCCCATAAGTTAAGAAAGGTTCGAACCCCGTTTCCGCGCGTGCTTGTTCCGCCACCAGCAACTAATTATCGGGAGAATAAACGGGAAAGATTTTTCATATTTCATCTTGGTACGTTTTTTCGCTTCTTGTGCATGTGATGAGTTTGTCTTCTTGTGTCACCCTTTTTTGCGTCTGTCTTCTTGTAACATCTTGATGTTTGTAACTGTTTTTAATCACGTGTTTTGTGCTGTCTTCTAACCGTGTTTGTGTGTTTCATTTCATACGTCGTTAGTGATGTCTTTTACTCCGTCGTTCGTGATGTCTTCTAATTTCCCTCGTTCGTGACATCTCCCCCCTCAGTCGTCTGATGTCTCCATAATCACGGTTCGTGACTGTCCATTATAAGTCGTTCGTGATTTGTCCATACATACGTTTGTCCGTGATGTTTTCCCTACATCCGTCGTTCAGACTGTCTCCTTTCATCCGTCGTTCGGGGGCTTTTCCATACATCACGTCGTTGGGATGTCTCCATACATCAGTCGTCGTGACTTTCCAACATCCGTTTTCGTGACTGTCTCCATCTCAGTGTTCGTGCTTTGTCCATAATCACGTGTTGTGACTGTCCATAATCACGTCGTTCTTGATGTCTTACACATCACGTCGTTGTGACTGTCTCCTAATACGTGTATTTACACGTTGGGTACTAGAACACACATATTGTGGTAAAATCACTCTGGGGAAAAAGATTTCCCCTTGGGTTTTAGGATAAACAATGTAAAAAACAAGTAGGGATTAAAAAAAAAATTCGTAAGAAAGCTTGAGAGTATTATGCAAAGGGTTTTTTGTTGATAATAGGAAACATGTTGCTTACCATGGTAGTTTTTCAGGGGTTTGTTGTTAGTCTGAGTGTTTACAGTGGTAAAAAACGGGTAGTTGAGGGGTTTACGTGGTATAAATGGTGTCTGGAGTTTTCAGGGGTTTTTAAAACTTTTTGTCGAGGTTTTTTCAGTGGAAAAAGTGTTTGTCTGAGGTTTTTTACGGGGTTTTTAAAAAGTAGCAGTTGAGGTGTTTATGGGGTTTTAAAATGGATGGTCTGGGGTTTTTTAATGGAAAAGTGTGTCTGAGGTGTTTCGTGGTTTTTAAAACTAGTGTCTAAGGGTTTACAGGGGTTTTTTAAAAATTTTAGTAGTCTGAGGTGTTTATAGGGGAAAAAACTGGTAGTTGAGTGCTTATAGGGGTTTTAAAGCTGGTATTTCTGAGGTTTTTTACATTTGGGTTAAAATGGTAGTCTGTGGTGTTTACGGGGTAAAAACTGGCAGTCTGAAGTGTTTACAGTGGTTTAAACGGTTGTTGAGGGTTTACGGGGTTTAAAGGGGTTGTCGAGGTCTTTCAGGGGTTTTAAGAATGGTGTCTGAGGTGTTTACGTGATAAAGTGGTAGTCTGATGTGTTTACAGTGGTAAGGCTGTGTTGAGGTGTTTCGTAAAAAAAGCGGGTGTCTGTCTTTTTTAATTTTTAAAACTGGAAAGTCTGAGGTGTTTACAGTGGTAAAGTGGTAGTCTGGGTTTGACGGGGTAGATCTGGTGTCTGTGAGGTGTTTCAGGGGTTTAAAAGGGGGTTTTTCGAGGTGTTTGGGTAGTAAGTGGTTTTTTGGTTTTTTACAGTGTAGAGCTGGTCCCTTTTAGATTTTACGTGGTAAAATGGGGTTTTAAAAATTTC
>NW_026497794.1:0-19895 GCF_026875155.1 Cherax quadricarinatus | reverse complement strand
AAACCTAAACGGGTTTTAAAACGATAATACGTTCACTACCGACGCCCCAATTTTTTGAGGAAAAAAAAACATTGTTGTTTTTTAATAGGAAAAAAGAGCATATGGTACCCAGGCACCCCGAATTATTTTAATATGGTGCACAGTGAGTGCTCACACCCATTCTCACATGTTTAGGCGACTCAGGCTTATCGTGGCAATGTTAAATGTAGGACACATGAAACGTACATATAAGTTTGGGGCACTAGCGGTAAAAACGTATACATGTATATACGTTTGGACCGTTTATGGGTTAATACCACTAGGACCAGCTTGAGAGTCACTGGACCCTTGTCGCACAAAAAACTGTTCCAGAGAGGTCTGTATCTGGCATTTCTTTATAATGTCTATTAAAATGGGACACAACACTGTCATTGTACATGCTGTCAACACAGCCTGCAACAGCTTTGTCAGGGTGAACTTCATCCATAAATGTTTGCACTTTGCACAAATGTCCTTAATCTTTGAAGAAGGCACCTTCCTCAATCTCTCTTCCTCCTCTGAAGCAATTTCCTGAGCTGTGGTCTGTTGCTACTCCAGGTGAAACTCTTGCAGCTCTTCAGTGTTTAGCTCTTCCCTGAGGTCTTCCACAACTCTTCCACATCCTCGCCACTCACCTCCAACCCCATGGACTTACCCAATGCACAGTACCTTCCAAAACTGGCATAGGCTCGTCAGGGTCAGCCCCAAACCCTTCAAAATCCCTCTCTTGTACACACTGTTGCCAAAATTTTCTCCAGAGTTCCAAGTCCTGGAAGTCACTCCCTCCCAAGCCTTACCTATAAGGTTTATGCAATGGAGGATATTGAAGTGATCTTTCCAGAACTCTCTTAGGGTCAATTCAGTGTCTGAGGTCACTTCAAAGCACTTTCGAAACACTGCTTTGGTGTACAGTTTTTTGAAGTTTGAAATGACCTGCTGGTCCATGGGCTGGAGAGAGGAGTGGTATTAGGGGGCAAGAACTTCGGATCGATCGGATCGAGGACGACGAGAGCTGTCGTAAGATGGGAAGGAAGAAGGATAAGGAAGGATGGAAATAACTGGAAAAGGATGGGGAGGAGGGAAGAGGAGGAATCAAGGCAAGTGGCCCAACCACTTTGGGACATGTGTACAAAAGTACTGGAGACGTAGATAGAGAGGCTTGACTGATGTCATTGCTTGGCTCACTAGGAGAGGATGGCGAAGGCAGTGTAGGAGCTGGGAGTGTCAGAAGGCAGCAAGCAGGATGAGTTGGTTATGGTCTTAAACCGTTTACCAGTGCGGTTATATTGTTTTCGAGAGAGTTGTATCACACTTATGGGAGAAGCTGTAGTAGTCTTCATTGTTTGGAGGTGGTGGAGTATCTGGTTGTAGGTAGGGAGTGGTCTTTCTTCGCTTTGGTACGATACAGTGTTGTCTTGGAGATGTTGGATGAGTTCTAGGCGAGTCATGCTTGCAGGGTATAGCCTCTGGTGTAAATACGAGTCCTTTATGTTTAAAGCATGGTGTTCCAGTTAAACGACGTGAGCTAAGTAGAGAAGGCGGTGGTGGAGTAGAGGAAGGTGGTGTTGCTTCGTTTTCAACTTCAGTAGACAATTAGAAGATGTTTCTGGTGGTAAGGCTTCTGATTGGTTGGATTCAGTGAGAGGTGGTGGCAGTGGAGGCTTCTCATTGGTCGTTGTTGGATTGACGTCACTATTTGGTGGTGTATGATGGAACTTCTGCAAAAGAGTTGGCGATTAAGTTTTTGGTAAATTTGAGAATTTCTTCAGAAGGTGGAGATGCGGGAAATGTAAATGAAGGCATGTTATTTAATGCAAATAACTCGTTGATGGTAGAGTTAAATGATCCAGGTACAGCCATGTTCTGCATGTGAGCGTATAATAAACAGTAGTGGATCTTGGTTACGTCACATGTTGGAGGAGTGATGACGGTGGAGGCGGGCTGAGTAGATGCTTGAAGTATTCTTGGAGACGACTGTTGAGTAGCTTGTAGAATCTTGGATGTTGTAGATTGAATCTTGGCAATTGCAGCGTATGTAGGAGAGGTTCCAGATGACTTCTCTGTTTCTTCCTTTAGTTTCTTAGAAAGGATATCCTTTCGCACTGGACACTTGGCTGCAAGAGTATGGTGATCACTCTTACAGTTGATGCAAGTGGGAGCAGCAGTGGAAGTGCAAGAACGAAAATCGTGTCCTGCAGACCCACAGGTGGAACATATCTTCTTATTCTTCCACGTGGCAGTCGGCAGTAGAGTGACTGTATGAGTAACCATGTCCAGCAAGGTGTTATGTATGTGAAGCGTTCAGGTTCAATCTGTCGAGGGTTGATGTAGTAGTAAAAGATGGCCAGGCCATCAGACAGTGCTCTGGTCGTCATGGTAACGTCCAGGAATGTGACCTTGAGCATTGAGGAAGCGTTGGGGATCTTCACTACATTGTCAATCTTGGCCCAGGTGTTGAGGTCTTCAAGTGATGTAGTAATTTCCTGGATGGCCATGTTCGTGATCAAGCTTGTCAAGACGTTTCATAAACACTGAACATTTTGCAAGCATGATGGTGATGTAGAGATGGTAAAGCCTCGTCTTCTAAGGTCTTCATGGCAGTAGGTGTAAGCACCTGTCAGCTTCAGTATCATCGAGAAAAGTGATGATGAAAGCTTTTTTCAGTGACGTGATCTTGGAGAACTTTGCGTGAATAAAAGTGTTGAGAGAAGCTGCAAGCTCAAGCTTCGTGGCGTCATTGACGACAGCAGACTTGGGCTTAATTCTCACAAGATGAGACATCGTGGAGATTGGTAGAGGTTCCCCTCCCCAACGGGGATCGTAGGGATTACTGTGCAAGTAAGGAGAGCTGCTATGACCTGTGCCGGGTCGAGAGTTCTGAGTGGCACCAACCTGCCTTGTTGATGAGGTGCCTCAACTCGCAAGAACTTCACTGTGATAAAATGAAACTCCTTCACCATTTGCTCTTCCAAGTCTGGAGGATGAGCTGGAGCACTATCCTTTACCAGGAAGCACTTGAGTTCCATTTTTTTTTCCAGGAGTTTTTCTTCACACGGGGGCCAAACACTTCACTGAACCAATTAAAGGGAAAAATTCCCCAAAGTGCCCATCCCTTTACTGTTTGCCTTCCCATCAAAAAATTTTGCTCAGGGCAACACTTTTTTTTCTTGAACACTCGGGGATTTTCAATGATCAACATAAAGGCTCATTTTGAAATCCCCTAGCATTGACAGAACATGAATTAGCCTGTCTTTCATAGGCTTTGTGTCCTGGGAAAATGCCTTTTCCCTCAGCAGATGTGGGTCCTTGGCATTTTTTTCCCAAAAGGGGGTTTGTTTTGTCACAATTGAACAATGTTGGGGTTTGAATTGTTCATTCTTTTCCCCCCTTGAATTCCTAACATATTTTTCAGCCACATTTTTGTCAGAACTGAAGGCCTTCCCGTCTTACCACACTGTGTATGCCATTACACTTCTTAAATCCCCAAAACAGTCTTTGCGGCCCTTAACCCTTTGACTGCACGGGCCCCCCTTTCGAAACGTCATTCTATGTCGTAAATTCGGGAAAAAAAAAAAAAAAATCTTATAAAATGACAGGAATCTTTTCCCATGGTAATGACACCAAAAGTAAAAATTTGGTTGAAAACTCAGGGAATTTTTTCTCCCGCAAAGTTAGGGGTCTCGGCGCCATACGATCGGCCTTTTGCCGACTTTGAGCCCAAATTTCGGGCCAATTTTCCGTTTTTCCCATTGACCAACTCATAGCTATTTCTTAAGACCTTTTTTTCTATAAATTGCAACAAGAAACCACCCATTTACCGTTTTAAAATTACCCAATAAAGGGGTCAGAAACGGGCAATTTGGCCAATTTCATGCAAACTAAAAAAGATGCGATTTCAAAATAGATCCAGAATAAAAAATGTAGAAAATTCTTTGGCACTAAAAAACATACCCTTGTTAAATGGTCACATCTCTAGGCCCCCTTATATTATTATTGTTTTCTATTTTGATTTTTTTTCATACAAAAAAAAAAACATTTACTTTTATGCAATCTGCATTTTTTAAAAATGGTAAAAATAATATCAGGCACTATAAAGGAATATTAGACCCCCCCTTTTGACTGTACGGGACGTGTGGTGTGATTTGCTTACCTTAAACACGGGTAAAATCGAATTTTTCCGCAATTTTGGTAAATTTTAAAGGGTCGTTTTCATCGTGAAACTTCAAAATCATTCTTTTTCTGTAATTTTTTTTTCTTTTATACGAGACCAGGGGAAAACGAGAAACAAGGGAAAATCTATATGAAAAACACCTCAAATGGGCTTTTAATCCAAAAAAAAGGGGGAGTTTTATTCTTCTCATTAGCCGGGTCGCAGAATTTTTTTCATATGGTCACACGGGACCATACGACCAAATTCTCTCACATGGGGCCTCCCAGTTTTCTCCTGTTTGATTTTGAGCCGCTAGAATTTAAGTTATTAATACGTCGGAAAATGGCTCAAAAAAAACATACAGCAGGGCCCCGCTTTACGGCATTTCACTTTACGGCTTCCCCCTAATACGGTTTTTCAAATTAGACCAAAACTCGCTTTACAGCCCCCCCCACCTACTTTCTAATATGGCACCGCGCCCCACCTGTTTTTTTTACATTTTTCTGAGCTCATAAGCACTAAGTCTCTCCTTTTTTTCTGGAAACTCCAAAATTTTTAAATGTTTTTAAAAATTATTTCATATTTTTAATATATACTCGTAAATTTTAAATTATGTCACCTTACTTAAAAAAACTTACATACTGTGTGGCATCAGGGACACATTAAAATCAGGGAAAAAGTGCTAAGAAAACAATGACACGATTGCAAATAAAAACCCTACCCCGCCGGGATTTAACCCGCGGTCAAGGACTTAGACCCCGGGGTTTAAACCCGGCCGGGGGGATGGTTTATTTGCAAACGGTCATTACGTTTTTTTTAAATCATGTTGACGGCAAAGGAAAGGGGTTGAGCTAGATTGTCACGGGCCCGCTAGCTGGAGATTCGTCTGAAAAAATTGCATTTTTGGTCACAGAGGTTCCCGTGCAAATTTCCTATGGTGTAGAAATATACCTAGTTGGATAATCTTATTGTGGGTAGTGGTCTAGTGGGTAACCGACGGGGTGGAGTTTGAGACTCTTGACCCCGGGTTCAATCCCCGGGCCGGGGTATGGTTTTTGTAAATGTTTATGTCTCCAACGTCAAAATTTGTAGATAATAAAAATCATCGAGTCTCATTTAAATGTGTTATTTCGTTAAAAACACATTTTCATAAACCATCCCCTATATTTTTTTTCAAATTAATAATAAACACAAACATAACATAAAAAAATGAAAAATACACCCAAAAATAGAAAAATAAACATAAAAATTGAAGTGGTAGCCAATAATTGAAAGTGAGCCAAAAAAATTTTCTTTTAAACTAACATAAGAGAAAATGGTTACGGGGGGAACTGTAGAAAATTATCCTTTCGTATGTATGTAAGTAAGTTTTTTCAGGTATACACAAATTACAGTTACATATTTTTATCATACATAAAAAAATTTGGGTGAAAGAGAACCTAGGAAAACCCCAAAAAAAAGTCGGGTTTGACTTTTTTCCCCATTCCCCTTCACTCAGAGCTTTCTTTTTTCTTCTAAAAAGGTTGTTCCCATAAAAGGGGAGTTTTCTTTTTTATTTTTTCCCACCGTATAAATTTTAGGGGAAACCCTGTAAACAATTAACCTTGTAAAACAAACCAGACGGGGTCATTTCTTTTAAAAAAATTAATTAAAATAATAGCCCTGGTTTTTTTACATAACAGGGCCTTTCCCTCTCTCATGCACTCATTTTTTTCTGTCTCTCATTTATTAGTTTTATCTTTTTTATTACCCCTGCCCCCTACATTAAAAACAAATTTTTTAAAGGTAAGAAAAAGAGTGAACTGAATACATTTTTCGTTTGGGGGAATGCTTAAATGTAATAAAATTATGTTTTGGGGGGGTTTGGGGCCGGGGTATGGTAGGGGGGCCCTACTCCCTCCCTACATCCCACACTTGATTTTTTACAATAAAAAACTTTTTAAACCTCCCCCTTAAAAAATTTTAAAGGTAAGTAATGAGTAAACTGTATATACTTTTTATCGCTCAGGGATTTTTAAAAAATTTCAAAAAAATTGAAATTTTGGGGGTTGGGGGTGGCCGGGTTTAAAGTACCCTGGCTGACTACCATACATACCACACTTGATTTTTTTACTTTTAAAACACTTGCCCTCCCCTAGACTATAAATTTTTTAAAAGGGTAAGTAATGAGTACACTATTTTGGTTTTGGTACTTTTTTATTTTTTTTTGGGATGCTTTTTCTATTGCTAACTTAATAATGTTATTTGTAAACTTGTTTTTAATTTTTTGAAATGCTTTGTAAGGGGAAAAAAAAAGGGTGTTCCACTTTAGGGACGGTTTTCGTTTTTAAACGGGGGAGCCGGAACCTAACCCCCCCGTAAAAGTGGGGCCCCCTGTATTTATATACAGGGGCCCCCCCGCATAGGAACTTAACCCAGTGAAAGGGAGGGCTGGTCGTTATGCGAAATGTTCGCTATGCAAATTTAAATTTTCCCCAAAGAATAAGGGAAAAAGAGTATGTGGGAAAGGGGGAAATTTTTTTTCCCATTTAAAAGTAGGCCTTAGAAAAAAGGTTGTGTGTTTTCACCGTGGTTGTTTAATTTTTATAGTTTGGGTTTGGGAAGAAAAATTAAATGGAGGGTTTGGGAAAGAGGCTTTGGAGTTAAAGTTTAAAAATAACACACAAAGTGGGAGTTGCCCAATGCTCTTTGCTGATGACACTGTGCTCTTGGGGGGGGGAAAAACTGAAGAGAAGTTGCAGGGGTTTTGGTGGATAAATTTTGGGTGGGGTGTGAAAAAGGGGAAAATTTAAAAGGGTGAATACAGGAAAGAAAAGGGTTTAATGGGGGTAACAAAAAGGATTAGGTGTTTGAAAGATTAAAATATCAATTGGAGGGAGAGATTATGGAGGAGGGAAACGATTCAGAAATTTGGGATGGACGTGTCAGCGGATGGGTCAAAGAAGAAAAGGTAAAACCCATAGAATTGATAAAGGGAAAAAAAAGGTTGAGTGGTCACTTGGGGTTCGTGGAGACAAAGAATTTTGTCCTTGGAGGCAAAGGGGGGGAATGAATGAGAGTATAGTTTTCCCAAACGCTCTTATATGGGTGGGGAAGCGGGTGAAATTTTTGCAGCGGGAAAAAGGTGGAAGGAAAGGGGAGATGTCAGGGCCCTGAGGGAAATGGGGTTTTGGGGAAATAAATGCAGAGAACCCGAAGTTTGGAATTAGGAGGGGGTTTTGGGGGATTACCAAAACTGTTGTCCAGGGGGCGAGGAAGGGTTCTTGAGGTGGTTCGGAAAATTGAGAGAAGGGAGCGAAACAGAATGACTTCAAAAAGTTATCAGTCGGGTAGGGGAAAGGGAAAAGGGGGGGGTGGGGGTGGGCCTGGGAAAGGGTTTTTGGAGGGAGGGGGAAAAGGGAGGTTTTGTGTGCGGGGGGCTTGGATTTCCAGCGGCATGCGTGAGCGGGGTTTGAAGGATAAAAGGAGAAAAAATGGTTTTTAAAACTTGACGTGCTGTTGGGATGTGAGAAAAGTAACTTTTTATAAAGGGGTTTCCCGGGGGAAACCGGCAGGCCCGGGACTTATCCTGGAGAGGGGAAGTACAGGCCTCATTTCTGAAGGAGGGGTGTTAATGTTGCAGTTTAAAAAAGTAGTGAAAAAGCACCCTTCGGGCAAGACAGGAGGGAGTGAATGGGGTTTGAAAGTTTTTTTTTTGGGGGCCCCCTGCCTTGGGGGGAAAAATGGGCCGGGTTTTGATAAAAAAAAAAAAAAAATTTAAAATCCGTGCAAAAACCCCCAAAAAGTATAAAAAAAAAATTTTTTTCCCAAAAAAAAATGTTAATTTTAGTACACAAAAACTGAAAAAAGGCAGGCACAAATTACTTTTCATTTTATTTTTTTTAAAAGATCTGGTGACCAAAAGGATGGGGGGAGGGAAGGAGGGGTTTATGTTTAAAAGGGGAACCCCCTTCCATTAGGATTTGGGGTGCAAGTCCTTTTCGGGGGTTTACTTCCCTTTTTCTTTTAATGCACGGACCAGCTTCAGAGTCCTGGACTTCTTTCGCACAACAAAACGTCCTTTATGGCCTGTACCTCTCGTTCCTTTTGTTTGTCTAAAGTGGTTTCAAAACAGTGTCATTGTAAAAAGTCACCAGCACGGCTTTGCAATACTGGGTGAGGGTGATTTTCATAAAAAAAGGGTTTGCACTTAAGCCATTTTGCACACATTTCCTTAATTTTGAAGTGGGGCAATTCCTTAAATTTTCCTCTCCCCCCCTTTTGAACCAGTTTCCCCAGGTCTGGACCTTTTGCTCTTGAAGTTGATCTATCCCGCTCATCAGTGGTTAGTTCTTCATTGCCTCCTCCACCCAAATCTTCCAATCCTCCCCCCTAACCTCCAACCCCCCAAGGGGCTTCCCCCAAAATTCCCCAATTGATTCCCCCAACTGGTATAAAACTCCCTCAGGGTTTTGCCCCCCAAACCCTTCAAAATCCCCTTTTTCTAACCAAATTTGGGGCCCCAGTTTTTTTTCCAAGCAGATTTAAGGTTCTCTTAGTCACTCCCCCCAAAAACCTTAACCCATAAGGTTTACACAATTGAGGGTATTAAAATGATCCTTCCAAAATCTTTTGAGTAATCGAGTGTTTTGTGGGGCACTTTAAAGCACCCTTTTTAAAAAGGCTTTTGTGTTTCATTTCCCTTTAAGTTGGGGAAAAGCCTGCTGGTCCAAAGGGGTTTCAGGAGAGGGTGGTTTTTAGGAGGCAAAAAAATTACCTTAATGAAACTCATGCCCCAAAAAGTCGCTCTGCCAAAGTCCGGGAGGAAAGACCCGGGGCCCCCTTTTTCTAACCCCCGGGGGCACTTAAGGTCTAATTTTTTTTCATTAGGTTTAAACCCTTTTAAAATTGGGGGGGAAATGCCCGGGGGTTTAACCCGTTTTTAGAAAAATTCCCCAGACCCTGCCCCTTTCTGTTTTTTCCCTCCCGCACACACAAAATTTTCTTGAGGACATTTTTTTTGCCTGAACGCTTGGGGGTTTTAAAAGTGATTTCACTAATAAAGGCTTAACTTTGGGAATCACCACTAGCTTTTGGGACACATCAACCCAAAATAAGCCTGGGCTTTTATAGGGTTATTCCTGGGGGTGGGCCCTTTTTCCCCTGAGTAATGTTGGTCCTGGGTTTGGGATTTTCTTTTCCCGAAAAAAGGCCCCGGGTTTTATCACAATTAAAAAAAATTGTTCAGGTTTTCCCTCCTTAAAATTTTTAAGTACTCCTTGAATTATGCACATATTTTTCACCGCTTTGTTTGGGCCGAACGGGCAGCCTCACCATTTCCGTTTTAAAACCTATGGTTTCCCCTACGCTTCTTAAAACTCTCAAAAACCAAACCCTTTTCTGGCCTTTAAAATTTACTCACATCATCACTAGTTGCAGGCATTTTTTTAATTAAATCGTCATGCAAATTCCTAGCCTTTTCAAAATATGATCGCTTTAGAGACGCTATCTCCTGCTAGCTGTTTTTCATTTTTTCCACACCAATAAAGTCTCTTCAAAAAATTCCTCACTTGCATTTTTTGTTTTGAAAACACAGTTTTAAAAATTTGGGAACAAAACCCTTTCCCTTTATTGCTGTTTTTTTTGCCCACAATAGAAGCGATGGTTGAATTTTTGGTTTTCTTGTACAAAACCCCCACCAGGGCCTGTTTCTACTTTTCCCCTTTCAACTTATCAAGATCTCTTTTTTTCCTTTCAAAGGGGATTTTTACCCTTTGAGGGGTAGGGTTGGACTGAAAACCCTTTTTTGGGGCCCTTTTTCCATTTTTTTTCCCCAAAAAAGCACCCAAAAAAACTGTATTTAAAAACGAAAATTCCGAGTGTATGCTTGAATGTTTTCCGCGGAGGCTGGTGGTAAAAAAAATGGGGGGCGGCAAAATGTGAGGCTGGCTGAGGGCGCCCCTTTTGGGCGCGTCTCGGACGAAGGTTTGCTGAGCGGGTTTTTTGTCCCCTAAAGCGGGGCAAAATTTTAAACGAACAAAGGGGGGGGTTCGCTATGGGGGTTGTTCGCTATGCAAGGCCTTTTGCTATGCGGGGGTTTCCCCTGTATATATATATATTACAGTGGGCCCCCCGCATAACGATTAACCCCCAATGCGACCAATTTTGTAATGTATTTATGTAAGTGCCCTTTTAAAAGGTTTTTTGGGGGTCCCGAAATGGACTAATCTACCTTTAAAAAATTTCTTAAAGGGGAAAAAAATTCCGGGCAGTAAATGGCACCCGAACATATTTTGGGGTAAAAAAAAAATCGTTAAAAGGGGGGCCACCGTATATTATATTTTTTTTTTTTTTTAACAAACTGGGGCCCTTTCCCCCTGAAATTCAAACAAAAAAAAAAAAAAAAAAAAAAAAAAAAAAACTTGAAAAGAAAGAAAAATACTTTCATCCTTTATTCAACACTTTTCCCCCATTTATTTATACATTATCACTGTCTCGCAGAGGCGCTAAAATTTGGCAGTTCAGAAAATCCCCCATATTGCCCCAAAATCCCAAAACTCTCCTTTAAAAATGGGAGGGACTGTACTTCCCATTTCCGGGTTCAAGTCCAGCTAACCAAATTTCCCTGAATCTCTTCACAAAATATTTCCCTGCTCCCCAATCCAAAAAAGCTTTATCAGGGCCCGAAAAACTTTTGTCTCCATTTACTCCTATCTAATAAAGCTCAAGCAGATTGTTAAAGTCCCCAAACCCCTCAACCCCCAAACCTCCTTTACCCCCCCCCCTCCCAACCTTTTTTTAGGAGACCCCCACCCCCCTAACCCTTTCCCCCAAAAGATTTAAAACGCTCTGCCAAAGTAATTTTCTTTGTTTTAATTTTTTTCTAAATTTACCAAAAAACCCCCCAAAAAGCCCTCTTTTAAACCCTCCCCGAAATAAATTTTTCCCAAATCCACACCTCCCCCTAAATTTTCCCCACAAAAAATTCTTTTCATAATATTTACACCAACATGGGGCCCTTTAACACGACGGGTACCTCAACACACCAATCACCTTTTTTTAAACAATTCTATGGTTTTAACCTAAACTTTCATAAACCCAACTGCTGAAAAGTCAACTCCCAAAATTTGAAAAAAATTCACTTCTTCCCCGCTCCTTCTCCCAATTGAAAATGTAATTTTTTTTTAACTAAATTGTTTTATACCACACACCTTTCTCTTTTCATGTTTACTTTTAACTTTTTTTACCTTCCCTTTTTATAAAAAAAATGCCCTGCTCCTATCAAATTCCTGGTCCTTCCCCCCTTTTAAACATTTAAATGAAACAAAAAAATTCCCAAACCCCTACCCGGTCCCCCCCACACAAAACCCCGGGAATCAGTTATTCGGTTCCTTCAGTTATTCGGGACTAATTTTGGCTAGATAATTTCCAATTTTCCCGGGTTTGCCCCAAAACCCAAACCCGCTGGGGACGGTTTTGGGGGTGGGTACTTGCTGCATAAGTCTTTCCAATTTCTTTTTTCCATTTAATTTTTTTAACTGCTTACTTTTAGCCCCAGCCATAGTTTCCAAAAAAAAATAAAAGAAAATTTTTCCCTTTTCATTATGTAAAGCACTGACACAGTTCATTATCCATTAAATATAAGGTGGCTTTTAAGCCATGGGTTGCCCTGAACTCGTCTATGATGCAGGGGAATTTTTCTTTATTATTCGGGTAATATCAAAAACTCCACTTTTTGCCTATCACAATTTTTTTTTATTTTTTTTATTTATTTTTTTACAATTTTAGCACACAAACAGGGGGAAAAAAAAAATAAAATTTAAAAGGGAGCATGCCCAAAACCACTTATAATTTTCATAGCATTACGGGGTGGGTTAAAAAATTTAATTAAGTTTTAAATAAAAAATGAAGAAATCAGTGATAAAAAAATTAAAGTAAAAAAGATTACTATAAAAACACAAGTGGGGTAATTTCAAAGGGCAGGGCATATTGGTTTTCATGCATTGTTGTTTCAATTTAGTCATAAGGGGGTTTTTTCTGTTAGGAAGTAATTTTAAAAAAAAAAAATAAAATTTTTAAGGGAAATTTTTGGGTTTTTGATTTACATTTAAGTGATATAAATTTTGTCTCATAAAACACGCTAGATAACAGGGAATAACCCTTTCTACTCCTTTCTTAAAACTTTGGGCCCCACTTCACAGGGCACGCACATCAAAAAATATATTATTTTTACATACATCTGGGTTTTTTTTCCCTTTTTTTAAAAAGCTCTTGTTCTTCTTTATTTTTCTTTTCCGGGGGGAAGTGGAAAAAAATCTTTCCTCCGTAACCTGCGTGTCGTATGGGCGACAAAAATCCCGGGACAAGGGGCTATAACCCCTTCTCTGTAAACATTTACTAAAAAAGGAAGAAGAAAAATTTTATAAAAACTGGGATGTTTAAATGTGGTGGAGTATTTGGCAGGACAAGAAACGATGATTGCTATGTTATGAATAAAAAGAATTGGATGTCCTGGCCCAAAGCGAAAAAAAGCTAAAGGGGGGTGGGAGAGTTTCAGGGGGGGGAAAAAAATGGGATTAAATTGGAGTTTAGAGAGTTAGAGCAAAAAAAAGGGGGGTAGCAGTTTTTTAAATGATCGTTATGGAAGGAGAAAAGAGAATTTTGGTGAAAATTCAAGAATTATGTGGTTAAAGTAAAAAGGTTGGATGCGAGAGGGGGCATAAAAGGGGTGTATGACCGGGAAAGAGAGGAATGCAAGGAGAGAGAGAGATTTGGGGTGAGTGAATGTAGGGGAGCCTTTAAAACCGTAGAAGTTTGTTAGGAAAAATTAAAGAGGGAAAATTTTTTCCCGGGGTTTGGAGGGGTTGGTAGGGTAAGAAAGGGGCCCTTTATTGAATTTGTATAGAAAGGGTTTAAGATAGGTAATAATATTTTAAAAAAAGGGGGGAAAAATAAGTATAAAAAGTTGAGTAGGGCAAATGAAGTAGTTTGTTTGAAAGTAGGGGGTAGTAAAAAGATGTTGAGTGTTCAGGAGTTTGTTTAAGAGGGGCCCGGAAAAGAACCATTGGGGAAGAGAGTAAAAGGTAAGGAAAAAAAGCAAATAGAACAAGGGAAGAGAGAGGGAAGGTTATAAAAAAAGAGGAGGAGAGGGAAGAATAAAAAGCAGGGAGAAGTGGGTAAGGGAACAACAATGGTCGAAAGGGTTGGGTGGGTTAAAATTTTAAAGGAAGGTTAGCAAAGTTTGTGTTAAAAATGGGGGGGGGAAGGGGGAGGATTTAATGAGAGTAAAGAGGAAGGGATAAAAGTGATATGAGAATTTTAAAATGGTGAGAAGGGAGGGAAGGTATTAAAAAAAAAGGAGAGGTTTAAAAGGGGTAAGAAGTAAAAGAGAGCAAATTTGAGGGGGGGTGAGGTTTTATAAAACAAATTTTGTAAAAAAATGGTTTTTGGAGTAAAATTAAACGAAAAAAGGCCTAGGCGGGTTGTCGTTTGGGGGGGTTATTTTGGAGGTTGAGGTTTTGGGGGGAGGAAATTTTGAAGTTGTTAAATGTAAAAAGATGGGGGAACGGTTTCTGTTGGGCAAGGGGGAAAAACTCTTGTGGAGGGGAAGCCTTTGTTTTGGGGGGAAGTTCTACCCTTGGAAAATGGGGGTGGAGCCGGGATTTTGGGTTAAAATTTGTGTTCTTGGGGATTTTTTAGTTTGGGCAATTTTTTTAAAATGTTGGGGGGTGCCGGGGGGGATTTGGGCAGGAGAACCAAAGTTCCTTTTGAAAAAAAGGCGGGGAAAAAAGGAAAAAAAATTATAGGGGTAACTGTTGAGAACCTGGTTGTAGGAGGTTAAAATTGGTAAAAAAGGGGGGAAAAGAATGATAACAAGGCTTTAAAAATTATTGTGGACCTTTTACGGGAAAACTTAATGAACAGTTTGATAACTAAAGGGTCTTTTTGGATTTTGGATTAAAAAGGGCGGGTTAAGGGGGGGGTTTTGGGGGGCAATGGGGCAATTTTTTCCAAATTTATATGGTGTAGGGGTGGTTCTAAAAAGCGTGGATTTTTTTTCGAGGATATGAGGCTATTTTGAGTAGTAGGAAAGAGGGAAATTATTTCCAGAAAGTAGGCTTAGAAAGGTTTGTGATGTCACCTGGTTTTTTAAATTTTATTTATAATGGGGTTGAAAGGAAAGAAAATGCGGGGGGTTTGACAAGAGGCGTGGAGTTAAAAAAAAGAATCACACACAAAGTGGGAGTTGTCACAGCTTCTTTGCTGATGAACACTGTGCTTTGGGAGATTCTGGGGAAAGTTGAAGAGTTGGTGGATGTTTTGGTGGGGGTGTGCAAAGAAGAAAATTTAAAAGGGTGAATCGGAAAGGGTAAGGTTAATGGGAAAACAAAAAATTAGGTGATGAAAATTAAATACGTTGGAGGGAGAATTTTTATGGAGGAGGTGAATGTTTAGATTTTTTGGGGTGGACGGCGGGGGATGGGTTATGAAAGATGAGGTAATAAGAATTGATGGGGGAAAAAAAAAAAAAAAAAAGGAGGGTGCCTTGGAGTCTGTGGGACAAAGAACTTTGTCCTTGGGGGCAAAGAGGGTAATGTTGAAGTTAGTTTCCCAAACGCCTTATATGGGTTGAAGCAGGGGATGAATTTTTTGCAGCGGGAAAGGCTGGAGGAGGGGGAGATGTCGTTGAGGCAATTTGGTGTGAATATAATGCAGAAATTTTTTTTGTTTGGAGTTAGGGGGAGGTGGGGATTCCCAAAACGTTGCCAGAGGGTGGGGGAAGGGTTGTTGGGGGGGGTTCGGACATGTAAAAGGAATGGAGCAAACAAAATGACTTCAAGGGTTTACATCTGTAGGGGGAAGGGGGGGTGGGGGTCGGCCTGGGAAAGGGTTTGGAGAGAGGGGTAAAGGGGGTTTTGTGTGCGGGGGGTTTGGCTTCCAGCAGTAGATGAGCGTGTTTGATAGGAGTGAATGGAGACAAATGGTTTTTAATACTTGAGTGCTGTTGGGGTGTGAGCAAAGTAACATTTATAAAGGGGTTTTGGAAACCCGGGCAGGCCGGATTTGAGTCCTGGAGATGGGAAGTACGTGCCTGACTCTAAAAGGAGGGGGTTTTAATGTTGCGTTAAAAACGTAGTGTAAAGCCCCTTCTGGCAAACAGGATGGAGTGAATGATGTGAAATTTTTTCTTTTTGGGGGCCACCCTCCCTTGGGGGAATGGGCCCAGGGATAAAAAAATAAAAAAAAATTTTTATAAGGTTCATTTATTCATATTTTTTTGGTTTTGGGTGAGTAAGTGTTTTGGAAAAAGGGATTGAATTTATAAACAGGAGGTTTCTTTTTATTTACAGGAATGAAATTTCCGATTTTAGGGCCTTTTTATGTGCATTGAGTTTTTTTCATAGTGTGAGATGGACACGGGAACATCAAAGAGTGTCTGTGTTGTGTTATGGTATGTGTTCGTTGAGGTTGGCAAGGAGTGTTTTGGGGAGGGTTAATCAGGTAAGTGTCTATGTATGTAAAGGGGCAGAATAAGTATGGATTTTTGTATGGGAGTGGTTTAGTGATTGAAAATTTTTGGAGTGGCTGCCTGTAGTGAGAATTTGTTACATTCTAACTGCAGCCTTTTGTTTGGGGAATTAGTGGTCTGAGATGGTTAATTGTTGTTGGGGGCCCATGCACAAAAATTCATAGGGGGTAGGGGGTAAATAAAGAGTGAATAGGGCCGGAGGGTGATGTGGGGCAATACCGATCTTCGATAGTATGCCCCAGTTGGAAATTTTCTTTTAAATTTTTTGTATTGTGTATGAAATTTTAGTCTATTTTAAAAGTGGGTTCCAAGAATTTTCCCTTGTTAGGGTTTGTGATAGGTGATCCATTTATCATTATGTTAAGAGGGGAATCTGTAGCTTGTTACCAAGAATAAGTAGGTTTGTCAATGTTTAGTGTAAGTTTGTTAGTCCCATCCAGGTAGATATTTTCTGTAATTGGTATTTACATATGGCTAGCGTGTGGGCTCGGGTGGGGAGAGTATGTGTGTCATCTGAAAAAGTGGGGTTTGAGTAATTTTGAAGCTTTGGTGGTCATTTATGTATAGGAGAAAGAAAGAGGGCCCAAGGAATTCCCTGTGGGGCACCAACGTAATTTGGGTTTTGCGAAGATTTTTCCCCATTTGTGTACCAAAATTGGTTCTGTTGTGAGGATGACTTGAGGTAGTTTAGGGAGTGCCCCCTTATACCATAGTGTGACAATTTTACGTGGAGCAAATCGGTCAAAATGTATCAAAAGCTTTTCGTAAATCAAGAAGATCCCCCGTGGGCTTTTTTTTTCTCTATTGCAGTGTATAATGTTCTAGCATGTGTAAATAGCATTTTTAGTATTTTTTTTAGGCCTGGGAAACCCAAAATTTGGGAGGGTTTAGTTGTTTTGGGGGATAAGGTAGGAGTAGATTTTGTTTATGAATTTAAATTTTTTGAAGATTTTTGAGAGAGGGTTTTAAAGTTGGGTATTGGCCTATATTATTCAAAATCTGTTTGGTTCCTCCTTTGTGAATCGGGGGGACCCTTGCTATTTTGAGTACTTAGGGGAAAGGGGGAGGGTTTAAAGGATTGGGTTTAAGAGTGTTGCAATGATGGGGATAGCAATGTGACATTTTTTGTATATAAAGGGGGGTGGGACAGTATTTAAATTCCGCCCTTTTTTTTTTGGGTTGTAATAAGGGGACTTTGTAGGGTTAGTCGGAGCTAGGGAAAAGTGTGTTCGGGGTTTTGCCGGGGGGTAGTATTTGGTGGGGGTATCTGGCTTTGGGTTTTTTTGGAAAGGTTTTTTTCCTTAGGGAGAAGAATCATTGAGTTGTTTTCGTTTTGTTGGTGGGAGTTGGGGTTCATCTGATTTTGCTAAATTTTTTTTCGCTTTTCGTGATACTTTTTGTTCCCCAAAATTTTTAATGGGTTTTCTCCTTTTTTATATCCCTGTAAATTTGGGTAATCTGTTTCATAATACATTTTTTTTGCCCTTCTTATCAGGCGGTTAGATTGACAAGTAAGTTTTGTTTGGTCTCGGTTTGTGATCTAATATGACATTTAAAAAAAATATAAATAAATAAAAATGTTTAATACTCCCGAATGAATAATATTTGGATAACACCAGCAGTTTTGAAGAGTTATAAGAGGATATGGTAAACAAAAACCCTTTTCCCACCTTTTCTTGGTGGCTTTTATTAGAGAAAAAAAGGGGTATAGCACAGGGCTAACTGTGATATACACTCGATCCACCATAAACATAAACAAAAAAGTTATTTTCTCTTTTTAGATTATCACAATAGCAGCATATGTTAGAGAACTAGGATAACCCAAAAAAAATAACATGGCTTTTTTTAGTCCTGGCTTGGATTTTCCTATATAATTTTGGTAAATATTCGATTCCAGCCAGGGGGAGAAAAATTAGGTGTGTTTCTTACACCTTTTTTATGTTTACCCCTAGTAAAAGGGTACCTGGGTGTTAGTCGACAGTGTGGTGTTATCCCGGGACCCTGACCTAATTTTCTTGAAATACCAGCATAACAAGTGCCTTTCTTTACGTGTATGTCATTGTATTGTGAAATGGGCCCTGTATTGTAAAAATTTTAAAGCCCTCGTTGTAATTAGTCTTTTTATAGACAAAAAGATGTTATCTTTATTATAGAATAATAAGAAAATATTATCATTTATTTTTTAATAAAAAAGGTAAAGGACCCCCAAAGGGAATAAAATCACCTGTCTGACTTTTTTTGGGGTTTTCCCGGTTTCTAACAAAGCTGCTTGTATGATTTCTAGTAATGTATTTGTGTAACCGAATAATCTTATTACTTTCTGTGGAAATTATTTTAAATTTTGAAGCTTAGTCCTAATAATTTTTTAATTGTTGATTTGCGTCAAAATGTATTTGTATTTTAGTAAACCAACCGGGTTCACCCCCGGCCTGGGCGGATGTGCGGGGGGGGAAAGGGCGATCAGGGGGGGGTTGGCGGGAGTGTTTTGAAGTAGTGAGGGGCTGGAAAAAAATTGGATCAAAAAATTGCATTCACTTTCGGCCCAAAGGGTTTTAAAATGGCCTCACTTCCCAATAGGAAGGTAGAATGTTCCGGTGAAGAGTGAGGGAAAGTGATTTACGTGACCCCGTAATAAAGTGGGAAATAGTGGATAAAAAGAGGACCCAGGGGGAGGGGCGCTGCAATGGGAAAGTGTCCCGGGGAAATTCCCATGAGTTAAACCTCCTCATCGGTCTCAGATTTTAATGGAGTGCCTCTTTAAAAAAAGCCTAGAGAACAAAAGGATTTGTCAGTTAAAAAAAAGGAGAGGAGAGTTATTTAAAAGGAGAGTTAGAGGTATTTGGGGAAAAGGAAGGGGAAAATTTTTAGAATTGTTAAATGTTATGAAGTAGGGGAAACTTGATTTCGTGTATAGGGGGAAGGGGGAATAACATCTTTTAGGAGGAGGGAAAAGTGTTGGGTGTGGGGGGGGTTCGTGAGGGAGTAGGTAAAATGAAAAAGGGGAAGGCAGCCGGGGGTTGATGGGATAAAGAAGAAAAGTTTAAAAAAGTGGGGATATAGTTTTTTGGGGTGGTTGGTGAATTTTTTAATAAATGATGGAAGAGGGTAAGGTACCCAGGGATTGCAGAGAGCATCATAGTTTCCTTTTTATAAAGGCAAAGGGGGTAAAAGAGAGTGCAAAAATTATAGGGGGGTAAGTTTTTGAGTGTACCTGGTAAAGTGTATGGTAAAAGTTATAATTGAAAGAATTTTAAAAGGGAAGACGGGGAAAGGATAGCAGAGAAAAAGGACTTTAGGGAAAAATAGGGGGGTGTGGACCCCGGGGTTTACAGTGAAAAATATAAGTGAACAGTATTTTGTAAGGCTTTTAAAAAGGGTTTTTTGGCATTTATGGATTTGGAAAAAGGGGGATGACAGGGTGGGGTGGGGGGCAATGTGGAGATTTGAAGTGTATGGTGTAGGGGGTAGGTTAAAGAAACATTTTAAGAGTTTTTCAGGTAGTGAGGCTCAAGTTAGAGTATGTAGGAAAGAGGGGAAATTTTTTTTCCCATAAAATAGGCCTTAGAAAGGTGTGTGATGTCACCCGGGTTTTTTAATTTTTTTTTAATGGGGGTTTTAAGAGAAGTAAATCAGGGTTTGGGAAAAGGGTGGAGTTAAAAAAATAAAGAATCACCACAAAGGGGAGTTTTCACAGCTCTCTTTCTGTGACATGTGCCTTGGGAAATTTTTAAGAGAAGTTGCAGAATTTGGGGTGAATTTGGAGGGTGTGAAAAGAAAAAAAATTAAGGTGAATAAAAAGGAAAGGTTTAAAGGTTTTTGAGGAAACAAAAAAGATTTGGTATGAAAGATTGAATATCAGTTGGGGGGGAGAGTTGGAGGGGTGAACGTTTTCAGATATTTGGGAGTGGAACGTGTAGCGGATGGGCTATGAAAGTGAGGTGAATATAGAATTTATGAGGGAAAAAGAGTGAGTGGTGCACTTTGGGGTTGGGAGACAAAGAATTTGTCCTTGGGGGCAAAAAGGGGAATGTATGAGAGTATAGTTTTACCAACGCTTTATATGGGTGTGAAGCGTGGGTGATGATGTTGCAGCCCGGGAGAAGGGGGGCATGGGGATGCATTTTTGAGGAATGTGTGGTGTGAATATAATGCAAAGAATTGTAGTTTGGGGAAGTTGGAGGGGGTGCGGGGTTTCCAAAAAATGTTGTCCCCGGGGGG
>NW_026497783.1:0-20000 GCF_026875155.1 Cherax quadricarinatus | reverse complement strand
TGTGTGTGTGTGTGTGTGTGTGTGTGTTGTGTGTGTTTGTGTGTGTGTGTGTGTGTGTGTGTGGTGTGTGTGTGTGTGTGTACTCACCTAATTGTACTCACCTAATTGTGGTTGCAGGGGTCGAGACTCAGCTCCTGGCCCGCCTCTTCACTGATCGCTACTGGATCCTCTCTCTCTCTGCTTCCTGAGCTTTGTCATACCTCTTCTTAAAACTATGTACGGTTCCTGCCTCCACTACTTCACTTGCTAGGCTATTCCACTTGCTGACAACTCTATGACTGAAGAAATACTTCCTAACGTCCCTGTGACTCGTCTGAGTCTTAAGTTTCCCCAGTTTTCCCCCCTTGTCCCTGTGCCCCCTCTCGGGAAAAACATCCTATCTCTGCCCCCTTTTGTTTTTTTCCCCGCAGTTCTTGTATGTCGTTATCAGGGTCCCCCCTGACCCTTTTTTCCCTTCCAGTGTCTTTCAGTTCCGTTTTCCCCTTTAAACCTTTCCTCGAAAGCCCTTCCCCCTTGGGGTTTGGGGACTGGCCTTTTTGGCAAACCTTTTTTTACTTTCTCAAACTTCTTGACGTGCTTAAACCGGGTGTGGGTTCCAGGACTGGTGCTGCATACTCCAGTATGGGCCAAACATACACAGTGTACAGGGGTTTTGGGAACGTTTTCCTTATTGGGGTATGGGAACGTATTCTCAGGTTTGCCAGGGGGCCCGTATGCTGCAGCATTTAAATTTGGTTGATGTGTCCCTCCGGTGATGTACCCCGGTGTTATGGTCCCCCCAAGGTCTTTCTCCCTGAGTGGGTCTGTAGTTTTGTCCCCCTGGGCCTATATTCTGTCTGCGGTCTTCTTTGCCCCTCCCCAATCTTCAGGGGACTTTTGCTTTTTGGCTGGTTTGGGATTGAGGAGCCAGTTACTGGACCACATGTCCACCCTCTCCAGGTCTTTTTGCAGTCCGGGCCTAACCCTCGCCCGATTTAATTCTTTCATCAACTTCAGTATCTGCGAACGGGGACCTTCGAGTCTTTTTCCTTCCATCTGTCGTTCACATTTTATCAAAAATAGAAATTTGGTTTTGAATGACCCCTGTGGGACCCCGCTCGAAACGGGCCCGCCCACTGTGTTTCCCCCTTCCCGTACCATGACCGTTGCTGCCTCCCTTTTAGGTATTCCCTTACCCTTTGCAGTGCCCTTCCTTTTAGGGTGTGCCTGATCCCCCGGCTTTGCACTAATCTCTTGGGGGGGAAACTGTGTAAAAGGCCCTTTCCCTTTGCAGTTGGGGAAAACGAAAATCTCCCCAAACCCTCTCTCTCGTGTTTACTTTTTGTTACCTTTTTCATAAAATCCAGGAGGTTTGTGATACAAGATTTCCCTTTCCATAAAACCCATGTGGTTTTTCATTTATAATTTTTTTTCCTTTTCCGGGTTGTTCGACCACTCTCCCCCCTGTTTAATCTTCCCCTTTGACTTTGCCCCCAAAAATACATGTCAGGACACAGGTCTGTAGTTTGGGTGCCTCGTTTCTTTTTCCCTTTTTTAAATAGGGGGAAATACATTAGCTGTTTCCTTTCTCAGGTAGTTCCCCAAATTTTAAGGGTTTGTGTTGAAGATTGGGGGTTAGGGGCCCACACACAGCATCTTGTCCTTTTTAAAGGCCCCATGGGGAGTGTTTGTCCGGTCCCATCCCCCTTTGAGGTGTCAAGGTCATTTAAAGAGCTTCTTCACCTCCTCCTCTTTTTTTTCGTATTTCACCCAAAACACTTGTTGGTATTTTCCCCCCTTGGGTGTTCCCTTCTGTGCTTTCTTCCCAAGGCCCTTCCTGTCTTTTTACTGAAAAAAATTTCCCTTAAATCTCATGTTCAGTCCTCACATCCCTCCTGATCATTTTTTGGGTTGGGGGTTCTCCCCCTTCGGGTCCTTAATCTGTTCACCTGGTCTTAAAATTTTGTTTTCCTTCCTGATGGGGCAAATCCAACATTTTTCGGGTCAGTCTTGATTCTCGATGCAGTCATTTTCAAAATGTCGTGGGCCCCCCTCCTTACCTGTGCGACTCTTTCCCTGGCCTGCAAATGATCCCCCTTTTTTCCCCGTGGGTTCTCTCCCTTCTGTACTTTTTCCATTCTCTATTGCACTTTTTTTTTCCCCCTTACACCTTTCGGGTAAAACCAGGGGCTTGTTTGGTTTCCCCGTTTTTAAACGGGTGCCCTTGGAAGGGAAAACCTTTTTCCAACTCCCTCCTTGCATTTTGTTGCTCCCTTTTCCATCATTTAAATTTCGGGTTTTCCTCCCTGTTCTCTGTCCCACGGGGACCCCCCCCGCATGAGTTCTTAAACCCTATTTTAGTCCCCTTTTTTTTAGTCGGCTTTTCCCATTTTATCCTTTTAAATTCTCTCCACTTCCCAGCTTCTACTTTGTTTTCAAAGCACAGAACCCAGTGGTCGTAGCTTTGGGGAAACTTCATATTTGATGTCCTCAATGTCTGGGGTGCCCCGGGTAAAACACAAGGTCCAATCTTGCTGGTTCATCCTCCCCTCTCACTCTGGTAGTGCCCTTTTAAACATTTTGGGGTGCAGGGGTTTTTTCCAAGCACCACGTCCAACATCCTGGCCCCAAATGTTTCGGGACCCTTTGGGGCCCTCCGGTTTTTTCCAGTAAATCTCCCTGTGGTTAAAAACCCCCCTAACCGCAACTTTGCTCTGTGGGGGGCCTTCTTGCCCCCTCAGCAAGTGGGGTCCACCATTGTTTGTTCCCTCTCTTCTTTATTCCCCCTCTTGGCCCCCTGCAGTTTGTGGTGGTTTATACATCACTGAATGACCACTTTGTTTTCCCCCAGATAAAGATTTCCTGCTTTGTAGTCCCCTTTCTCCGTTCTTCTTTTCCTTCCTTTTTCTCGTTTTTCCCAAATCTGTTTTTTACGAGCAGGGGGAAAACCCCACCCCCCCCCCTTTCCCCTTTTTTATCTTTCTCAGGGTTTCTGGTATCCTGGTGGGGATTTGCATCTGTTATTGGGGCTCCTGGGGGTTTTGTTTCTGTAACTGCTATGATGTTGGGGACTTCTCCCTTGATTTTTCTTGCCATTCCCATGGTTTTTTTTCGTTTAAACCCTCTGTGTGTGTGTGGTGTGTGTGTGTGTGTGTGTGTGGTGTGTGTTTTTTTGACGTTTTTCCTTGTTTATGTAGGCAGCAGTTTAGGGGAGAAGGTTAGGTAAGGCTACCATGAAATATTCGTGTAAAAAGTTGGGTTTACCTCTCATGAGTCTCCAAGAAAAACCGTCCTTCTGGGTTTTGGTTAAAGGGTTAGGAATCCCCCCGGTGTTTTGAAATAATCTTTTGGTTTTCCCCTGATTAAATTCAACACGACCAAAGTTCCCCTTTCAACCCAGAGTATGCCCCCTCTCACTTGGACGGGCCCATTGTATCTCTCACTTGGGGGTCTACTGTTTTTTCAAATTGGACGGCCTATTTATTTTCCCCCGTAGTCCCGGGGGGACCTAAACTCCCGAGGCGAAACCCGCTCCCGAGGGGGACCTGACTTTTTATTTAGAAAACTTATTCGTTTAACTTTTTCAACCCAAATCCGGGGAAAGTGGGCCAGGCACTGCAGGGGGTATTATACCACAAGACTTTCACCAGTTTTCCGCAGTTGTCATTGTTCGCTTGAAGGGGAGAATAGATGATGTGGTGGGTTTGGGAAAAATGTGGGTGTTTGTTAGTGGTTTATTAAAAACCAAGGTTTTTAATTGATTTGGGTTTATTAGGAAGTGGATGTTAGTGATGGTTGGTTTGTGTGGTGGTTGGGGTTTGTGTGGTGGGTTTGGGTTTTTTTTGGTGGTTGGTTAGTGTGGTGGTTGCTTAGTTGGGGGTTGGTTTGTGTGGTGGTTGGGTTTGTGTGGTGGTTGGTTAGGGGGGGTGGTTGGTTAGTGTGGTGGTTTGGTTTTGTGTGGTGGTTGGGTTAGTTTGGGGTTGGTTTAAAGTTTGGGGGTTGGGGTTTGTGTGGTGGTGGTTAGTGTGGGTGGTTGGTTAGTGTGGGGGTTGGTTAGTGTGGTGGTTGGTTTTGTGTGGTGGTTTGGGTTTGTGGGGGTGGTTGGTTAGTGTGGGGGGCTTTGGGTTTGTTTCAGTGGTTGGTTTGTGTGGGTGGTTTTGGGAGTGTGGTGGTTGGTTTGTGTGGTGGTTGGGTTTGTGTGGTGGTTGGTTGTGTGGTGGTTGGTTAGTGTGGTGGTTGGTTAGTGTGGTGGTTGGTTTAAAGTGGTGGTTGGTTAATGTGGTGGTTGGTTGTGTGGGGGGGTTGGGCTTGTTGGTGGTTGGTTAATTTTGGTGGTTGGTTAGTGTGGTTTTGGGGGTTTAAAGTGGTGGTTTTGGGTTTGTGTGGTTTGGGTTTGGGTTAAAGTGATGGTTGGTTAATGTGGTGGGTTTTTGGGTTTGTGTTTGGGGGTTTTGGGTTTTTGTGGTGGTTGGTTAGGGGTGGGGGTTGGGGTTGTTTTGGTGGTTTGGGTTTGGGTGGGGGGTAGGTTAATGTGGTGGTTGGTTAATTTTGGTGGGGGTTGGGTTTGGGTGGTGGTTTTGGGTTGTGGGGTGGTTTGGTTTAAAGTGGTGGTTGGTTAGTGTGGTGGTTGGTTAAAGTGGTGGTTGGTTAGTGTGGTGGGGGGGTTAATGTGGTGGTTGGTTAATGTGGTGGGTTTGGGTTTGTGTGGTGGTTGGGGTTTAAAGTTGTGGTTGGTTGTTTTTTTGGTTGGTTTGTGTGGGGGGTTGGTTGTGTTTTGGTTTGGGGGTTTGTGTGGTGGTTGGTTAATGTGGTGGTTGGTTAATGTGGTGGGTTTGGGTTTGTGTGGTGGTTGGTTTGTGTGGTGGTTGGTTTGTGTGGGTGGTTGGTTAGGTGGTGGTTTGGGGGAAAGTGGTTTGGGTTTTGGGTTTGTGTGGGGGGTTGGTTTGTTTGGTGGGTTTTGGTTTAATGTGGTGGTTGGTTAATGTGGTGGTTGGTTAGTGTGGTGGTTGGGGTTTGTGGGTGGTTGGTTAGTGTGGGTGGTTGGTTAATGTGGTGGGTTTGGGTTTTTGTGGTGGTTGGTTTGTTTGGTTGGGGTTTGGGTTTGTGTGGGGGTTGGTAATGTGGGGGTTGGTTAGTGTGGGGGTTTGGGTTTTGGTTTTGGTTGGTGGGGGTTGGTTAAAAGTGGGGGGTTTGGTTAATGTGGTGGTTGGGTTGTGTGGTGGTTGGTTAGTGTGGTGGTTTTGGTTTGTGTGGTGGGGGTTGGGGTGTGGTGGTTGGGTTAAAGTGGTTGGGTTTGGGAAATGTGGTGGTTGGTTTTTTGTGGTGGTTGGTTAGTGTGGTTGGGTTGGGAGTTTGGTGGTTGGTTAATGTGGTGGTTTGGAGTTGGTGGTTGGTTAAATGGGGGGTTGGTTAGTGTGGTGGTTGGTTTTGTGGTGGTTGGGGGGGGAGTGGGGGGGGTTAGGGGTTTGGGTTTGGGGGGTTGGTTTGGGGGGGTTTTGGGGTTGGGGGGTTGGGTAATTTGGGGTTTGGGGGTTGGAGGGGGGTTTGGTTGGGTTTGGGGGGGTGAGTGGTTGGGTTTTTGGGGGTTTGGGTGGGTGGGGTTGGGGTGGGGGTGTTTTGGTGGTTGGGGGTTTGGTGGTTGGAGGGGGGGTTGGAAGTGGGGTTTTTGGGGGTGGTTTTGTGGTGGGGTTTGGGTTTGTGTTTGGGGGTTGGGTTTGTGGGGGTGGTTGGGGTTTTTTTTGGGGGGGGGCTAGTGTGGTTTGGTTTGGGTTTGTGTGGTGGTTGGGTTTGTGTGGTGGTTGGTAGTGTTGGGGGTTGGTTAGTTTTGGGGGTTGGGGTTGTGTGGTGGGGTTTGGGGGAAGGGGGGGGTTGGGTTAGTGTGGTGGTTTTTTAAGGGGGGGGTTGGTTTTTGTGGGTGGTTGGTTTAAAGTGGTGGTTGGCTTTGTGGTGGTTTTGGGTTTTTGTGGTGGTTGGTTAGGGTGGGGGGTTTGGGTTTAATTTTGGGGATTGGGTTTTTGTGGTGGTTGGGTAGTGTGGTTTGGGTTTGGTTTAAAGTGGTGGTTGGTTTTAAGTGGTGGTTGGTTTGTGTGGTGGTTGGTTTTAAAGTGGTTTGGGTTTGGGTTTGTGTGGGGGGTTGGTTAATGTGGTGGTTGGTTTTGTGTGGTGGTTTGGGTTAAAGTGGTGGTTGGCTAGTGTGGTGGTTTTTGGTTTTGTGTGGTGGTTGGTTAAGGTTTGGGGGTTGGTTAAATGTGGTGGGTTTGGGTTTAAAGTGGTGGTTGGTTTGTGTGGTGGTTTGGGTTTAAGTGGTGGTTGGTTAGTGTGGTGGTTGGTTAAAGTGGTGGTTGGTTAATTGGTGGTTGTTTTAATGTGGTGGTTGGCTTTTGTGTGGTGGTTGGTTTTTTGTGGTTTGGGTTTGGGTAGTTTTGGGGGTTTGGGTTTAGTGTGGTGGTTGGTTTTGTTTTGGGGGGTTTGGGTAGTGTGGTGGGGGGTTAGGGGGGGTTTGGGTTTGTGGGGGTTTTTATTTTGGGGTTTGGGTATTTTTTGGGGTTTTGTTTTTAGTTTGGGGGTTTTTCTTTTTAGGGGGTTTGGGTTTGGGTTTGTTTTGGGGTTTCCCATTTTTTTATTGGTTTCAAATTTTTTTTAATTTGGTTTTCAATTTTTTTAATTTTTTATTTTTCCCATTTTTAATTTTTTATTTTTTTTCCCATTTCCCTATTGGTTTGTGTGGTGGGTTTGGGTAGTGTGGTGGGTTTTGGGAAATGTGGTGGTTGGCTGTGTGGTGGTTGGTTTGTGTGGTGGTTGGGCCCAGTGTGGTGGTTGGTTTTTGTGTGGTGGTTGGTTTGTTTTGGTGGTTTTGGGTTTTGTGGTGGTTTGGTTAAGTGGGGGTTGGAAGTTGGTTTAGGTTTGGTTTGGTTTGGGTTTTTTTTGGTGGTTGGTTAATGTGGGGTTGGTTAAAAGTGGTGGGGTTAATGTGGTGGGGTTGGTTAGGTTGTGGGTGGGTTGGTTGTGTGGTGGTTGGTTAATGTGGGGGGTTGGTTAATGTGGGGGGTTTTTGGGTTAAGGTGGTGGTTGGTTTTGTGTGGTGGTTGGGTTTTTGTGGTGGTTGGTTTGTGTTTGGGGGTTGGTTAATGTGGTGGGGTTGTGGGGGTTTGGTTTTGGGGGTTTGGTTAGGGGGGTTTGGTTGGGGGTGGTTAGTTTTTGGTGGTTGGGTTTAAAGTGGGTTGGGTTGGGGTTAGTTTTGTGTGGTGCCCCTTGGTTTAAAGTGGTGGTTGGTTAATGTGGTGGTTGGTTAGTGTGGTGGTTGGTTAGTGTTGGGGGGTTGGTTTGTGTGGGGGTTTGGGTTTAATTTTGGTGGTTGGTTAATGTGGTTTGGGGGGGGTTTGTGTGGTTTGGTTTTGGTTAAGGGGGTGGTGGTTTGGGTTAAAGTGGTGGTTGGTTAGTGTGGTGGTTGGTTTGTGGGGGTTGGTTTTGGTTTGGAATGTGGTGGTTGGGGTTTGTGTGGTGGTTGGTTAATGTGGTGGTTGGTTAGTGTGGTGGTTGGTTGTGTGGTGGTTGGTTAGTTGGGGGGTGGGTTTGGGTTTAAAGTTTTTGGTTGGTTAAATGTGGTGGTTGGGTTTTTTTTGGTGGTTGGTTAGGTGGTGGTTGGTTAATGTGGTGGTTGGTTAATGTGGTTTGGTTGGTTTGTGTGGTGGTTGGTTATTTGGTGGTTTGGTTTGTGTGGTGGTTGGTTAGTGTGGTGGTTGGTTAATGTGGGGGTTGGGGAAATGTGGTGGTTGGGTTTAATGTGGTGGTTGGTTAGTTGGTGGTTGGTTAGTGTGGTGGGTTTTGGGGGGTGTGGTGGTTGGTTTGTGGTGGTTGGTTAATTTGGGGGTTGGTTAGTTTTGGTGGTTGGTTAGTGTTGGGGGTTGGGTTTGTGTGGGGGTTGGTTAATTTTGGGGGTTGGTTAATGTGGTGGTTGGAGTTGGGGTTGGGTTTGTGTGGTGGTTGGTTAGTGTGGTGGGTTTGGGGGGTGTGGTTTGGGTTTGGGGTTTTGTTGGGGGTTGGTTAGGGGTGGGGGTTGGTTAGGGGGGTGGGTTTGGGGGGTTTGGGTTTTGTGTGGGGGTTGGTTAAATTTTGGTTTGGTTTTGGGTTTGTGTGGTGGTTGGTTAGTGTGGTGGTTGGGTTTGTGGGGTGGTTGGTTTGTGGGTGGTTGGTTAGTGTGGGGGGTTTGGGTTTTGTGGTGGTTGGTTAATGTGGTTTTGGGTTTGGTTTTTGTGGTGGTTTGGGTTTTGGGGGTGGTTGGGGTTTGTGTGGTGGGGTTTGGGTTTAAAGGGTGGGTTTGGTAGTGTGGTGGTTGGGGTTTTGTGGTGGTTGGTTAGTGTGGTGGTTTGGTTAAGTGGGGGTTTGGTTTTTGGGGGTTGGTGGTTTGGTTTTGTGGTGGTTTGGGTTTAAAGTGGTGGGTGGTTAGTGTGGTGGTTGGTTAAAGTGGTGGTTGGTTGTTGTGGTGGTTGGGGTTTAAAGTGGTGGGGTTGGGGTGGTTGGTTTTTGGGTGGTTGGTTAATGTTGGTGGTTGGTTAGTGTGGTGGTTGGTTAATTTTGGTTTTTGGTTTTTTTGGGGGTTTGGTTTGGGAGTGTGGTGGGTTTGGTTTAAGTGGTGGTTGGGTTAAAAGTGGTGGTTGGTTTGGTGGTGGTTGGTTAAAAATGGGGGTTGGTTAATGTGGTGGTTTTGGTTTTTTTGTGGTGGTTGGTTAATGTGGGGGGTTTGGTTTAAAGTGGTGGGTGGTTTGGGGGTTGGTTTGGGGGTTGGGTTTTGTGGTGGTTGGGGTTTGTGGGTGGTTGGTTAATGTGGTGGTTGGTTAGTGTGGTGGTTGGTTTAAAGTGGTGGTTGGTTAATGTGGTGGGGGTTTTGTGGTGGTTTGGTTTGTGTGGGGTTTGGGGGGGGTTTAAAGTGGTGGTTTTTGGGTTTGTGTGGTGGTTGGTTTTTAAAGTGGGATTGGTTTTAAAGTGGTGGTTTTGGGTAGTGTGGTGGTTTTTGGGTTTAAAGTGGTGGTTGGTTAATGTGGTGGTTGGTTGTGTGGTGGTTGGTTAAAGTGGTGGGTTGGTTGTTGGTTGGGGGGTTAATGTGGTGGTTGGTTTTGTGTGGTGGTTGGTTAATGTGGTGGTTGGTTTGTGGTGGTTTTTTAATGTGGGGTTGGTTAGTGTGGTGGTTTTGGGTTAAAAGTGGTGGTTGGTTTTGTGGTGGGGTTGGGTATTTTGGTGGTTGGTTAATGTGGTGGGGGTTAAGGGTGGTTTGGGTTTGTGTGGGGTTGGTTAAAAGTGGTGGTTGGCTTGTTGTGGGGGGGTTGGGTTTTGTGGGGGTTGGTTTTTGTGGTGGTTGGTTTTAAAGGGTGGTTTGGGTTTTGTGGTGGTTGGGTGGTTTGGGTTTGTGTTTTGGGGGTTGGTTAATGTGGTGGTTGGTTTTTGTGGTGGTTTGGGTTGTTTTGGTGGTTGGTAATGGGGGTGGGGTTTGGGTTTAAAGTTGGTTTTTTTGTTGGTTAATGTGGTGGTTGGGGTTGTGTGGGGGTTGGTTAATTTTGGTGGTTTGGTTTTGTGGTGGTTTTTGGGTTTGTGTGGGGTTGGGTTTGGTTTTGTGGGGGTTGGTTAATGTGGTGGTTGGTTAGGGGTGGTGGGGGTTAATGTGGTGGTTGGTTAGTGTGGGGGTTGGTTAATGTGGTGGTTGGTTAATGTGGTGGTTGGTTTGTGGGGTTGGTTTTGGGGTAGTGTGGTGGTTGGTTAATGTGGTGGTTGGTTTTGTGTGGTGGTTGGTTAATGTGGTTTGGGTTTGGGTTTGTGTGGTGGTTGGGGTTTTGTGGTGGTTGGTTAATGTGGTGGTTTGGGTTTGTGTGGGGGTTGGTTTGTTTGGTGGGTTGGTTAATGTGGGGTTGGTTAGTGTGGGGTTGGTTAATGTTTTTTTGGGGGTTTTGGGGAATGTGGTGGTTGGTTAAAAGTGGTGGTTGGTTAATGTTGGGGGTTGGTTAGTGTGGTGGTGGCTGTGTGGTGGTTGGTTAATGTGGTGGTTGGTTAGTGTGGGGGTTGGTTTTTGTGGTGGTTTTGGGTTTTGTGGTGGTTGGTTTGTGTTGGGGGTTTGGGGGAGTGTGGTGGTTGGTTAATGTGGTGGGTTGGTTTGTGTGGTGGTTGGTTATTTTGGGGTTGGTTGTGTTTTGGTTGGTTAATGTGGTGGTTGGTTAATGTGGTGGTTGGGTTTTGTGGTGGGTTGGGTAATGTTGGGGGTTGGTTTTTGGTGGTTGGTTTGTGTGGGGGTTTGGTTTTTTGTTTGGGGGTTGGTTAGTGTGGTGGGTTTGGGTTTTGTGGTGGTTGGGTTTTGTGGTGGTTGGTTAGTGTTGGGGGTTGGTTTGTTTTGGTGGGTTTTTTTTAATGTGGTTTTGGGGTTTTTATTTTGGGGGTTGGTTTTTGTTGGTGGTTGGGGGGGTGTGGTGGTTGGTTTAATGTTTGGGGGTTGGTTAATGTGGGGGGTTTGGGTTTGTGTGGTTTGGGTTTGGTTTTTTTTGGTCGGGTTTTTAATGTGGTGGTTGGTTTTTTGTGGTGGTTGGTTTTGTGGGGGGTTGGTTGTGTTTGGGGGGGTTATTTTGGGTTTTTGTTGGGGTTTTAAAGGTTCGTTGGTTAAAAAGGGGGCCTTGGAAATTTGGAGGTAAAATTTTTTTTTTGGTGGTTTAAATTTTTGAGGGGTGGGTTTGGGTTTTGGGTTCCCCTTTTAGTGTTTGGGAAAAATTTTTGGGTTTATTTTTAAAGTGGGGGTTGGGGGCTTTTGGTTTTAAAAATTTTTCAGGGGTTAAGGGGTTTAAAATAATTTAAATACAAAGGGTTTTTGGGGGGAAGCCCCCAAAACTTTAAAGGGGGAAAAACAAAATCCTTAAATGATAACGGGCCCCGGGGCAAAAAAACAAAAAAATAACAAACTTTTGGGAGAAAAGGTTTTTTAAAAACCCCTTTTGGACTCCTCCAAAAAACATCCCCTTAGAGGGGTGCATTCGTTCCCAAAAAATCCTTTCCAATTTCCCGGATGATTATTGGGAAATTTTTGTTAAAATTTTAAAGGGAAGTAAATGTTTTGGCCCCCACCCCCTTAAATTTTTTAAACCCGCCGTTAGTTTAAACAAGAGGAAAAAAACAAAAGGGAGGAAAGGAAAGGAGAGAAGAAGGGAGAAAAGGGAAAAGGGGAATAGGACGGGAGTCTAAGGGGGAGGGAAGGAAAAAAAAAGGGGAAAAGGGGAGAGAAAACCCCCAAACCTTTAAATTTAATTTTTTTAATAATTTAAACTCCCAAAGGGAAATGTGTTCTTTTTAAAACCTCGTCGGCAGGCTACTCCAAGAAACATGCCTGGTCACAGACAGGGCGCAGGGGGCGGTTGAACCCGAAAATCCTCTCCAGGTATACTCCAGGTATAGATGTGAGTGTCAGTATCAGTAGAGAAAAATAAAGTGGAGACATAAATATTAAAAGGAGAATGTTGGAAACAAACACATGAATGTTTGTCAACACAGACCAGATGTCAGTTGTAAGAGGCAAGAGGAAATGAACGATATAATGAGAGAGAGAGAGAGGAGAGGAGAGAGGAGAGAGAGAGAGAGAGAGAGAGAGAGAGAGAGGAGAGAGAGAGAGAGAGAGAGAGAGAGGAGAGAGAGAGAGAGAGGAGAGAGAGAGAGAGAGAGAGAGAGAGAGCCAGTCTATCAGCATCCTGTCGGCCAACATTAGAGGTCTCATTACTAATGTTGGAGAGCTCACACATAGTTTTGTGAACACTTGACGTCCCGACATGATAGCTGTTGTTGAAACATTTTTGGATGACAGGACTCCAGAAAATTTTACAAGAATTGTTGGCTACACTCATGGATGAGAAGAGACAGGCAAGGGCAAGGAGGAGGTGTTGCTGTGTGCTTCTCTAAAAGTGTTCATGCCCAGCACATTGATGTTGCCACCCCTACACATCTTGAAATGATGTTCGTCAAACTCTGCATAAACACTAGTACCTCTGTACTAGCATGTGCAATGTACAGACCTCAGTGGCAACATGCAGACCCTATCAACTTACTAATGGAAAATATTGACTCCCTTCTGCTACAACACAACTGTCAACATATCATAATTGTTGGTGACCTCAACCAACACCTTATTGCAGAGGGACTTTGATGACCTTCTTGCAGTGTTTGACATGAGAAACTTTGTTGATTTCCCCACTCACATCTCTGGCTCCTCCCTTGACCCAGTAGTGAGTGATCTGGCAGAAGGCATAGTCACTTGTCAACCCCTTGGCTATGTTGGATCGTCTGACCACAAGGCTGTTTTTACGACACATAAAGATCCCAACAGAACGAGGTGAGGAGTCCACACGCACAACCTGGTTAGGGGAAAGAGGTAATTGGCCACCCCTTTGCTCTGACCTCGCCACCACCGATTGGAATGCTCTTCTCCAAGGGGATGTTGACAACCAAGTGAAAGCCTTCACTGGACACATCCTTAATCTACAACAAGAACACATTCCTCACCGGCAATATGTGACGAAGCCTACAGATCAGCCTTGGTTTGGCTTTCGTTGTAGAGAGGCTGCTACTGCTAAGTACAAAGCATGGCGAAGGTATAAGAGGCATCCTACCACCTATAACAGGAACTTGCACAGGCAAGCCTGTAGGCATATGGGTGACGTTCAAAAGTGGGCCATTGCTAAATGGGAGGTGGACACTAAAAGAAAGCTAGCATCAGGTAGGGTAGGCTCCAAAACCTGGTGGTCCCTGGTCAAGGACAGATAAGGTTATCTGCCTGATGAACTCATTCCACCTCTAAATCGACAGGATGGGACCACCTCTACTAGTAGTCAAGAGAAGGCGGCCCTCTTTGCTGAACACTTTGCCACCAAAATGCAATTTCCCTGATCCAGCAAGGGACCCTCCTTGGCTAGCTGCAAGAACTGTCAAAACTGTCAGTGGTGAAAATAAGGCAGGAGGAGGTGCATTTCCTTCTTAAATCGCTTGACCAAGAAAAGGCTGTGGGCCCAGACAATTTGAGCCCAAGATTGCTGAGAAGATGTGCAGACCAGCTAGCAGCATCTCTAACTCGCATCTTTCAGCACTGCCTAGTACAGTGTAAATGGCCCTCTCTATGGAAAGAGGAAAATGTAGTCCCTGTTCACAAAAAGAAAAAGCAGAGCAGAAAATCAGCAACTACAGACCAGTGTCACTCCTGTCAATCACTGGTAAGATCCTTGAGACAATAATCTCAAGACAAATGACAGAGTTTTTTGACTAGCACTCACTACTTTGTGATCGTCAATATGGCTTCAGGAAAAGGTTACTCTGCTGCTGATCTGTTGTTAAACCTCTCCACTAAGTGGCACCAGTCACTGGATGAATCCAAAGTCAGCTGTGTGGTAGCACTGGACATTGCTGGCGCTTTCGACCGGGTGTGGCACCAGGCCTCTTAGCAAAACTTCAAGCACTGGGAATTGCAGGCTCTACGCTATGTCTCCTCAGTGATTACCTTCATGGTAGATCTCTAAATGTAGTTCTCAATGGAACGGAATCAGCAAGACATCCTACTGGGGCAAGTGTTCCACAAGGAAGCGTTCTGGGACCATTGTTATGGAATGTCTACTTCAAACGACCTTCTTCATCTCATCCCAGAATCACACGCATATGCAGACGACTATACACTGACATTCACTTATCCAAGAGAAGAAATGCCAGCTGCTCTAAGCTACATCAATCACCAGCTGAGAGCTATATCAACTTGGGGAAATAGATGGCAAGTAACCTTTGCACCTGAGAAAACGCAAATGATGATCGTCTCTAGGCACCATGATGGTAATGCTGGTGCAGTAGTAAGGATGAATGGAAGGGTGTTGGCACCTGGAGAAGAAGCTGATATCCTTGGGGTGAAATTTGACTCCAAACTAACCAATGAAGAACCATGTTGTAAATCTTGCAAACAAGGCAGCCAGGAAGCTTACAGCACTTCGCCGTATCTCGCATCTACTTGACAGTAGGGGTTGCAAGTTTTCTGTACGAGGCACAAGTACGCTCACACCTTGAGTATGCTCCACTTTCTTGGTTTGCCTGCCCCCCTCTCATCTGCGACTGCTTGATAGAGTAGAGAACAGAGCCAGACGTTTCATCTCTCGCCTAGGACCCATCCTGGATAGATCTGTCATTTCAGCAGAGCCTTCAACATAGGAGGGATGTGGGTGGCCTTACTGTTATGTACAAGGCCAATATTGTCAAAGTACCACACTTGGATCCACTTCGAGGACAGCGTGAAACAAGCTTTTATGCCACAAGACGGGCAGAAAGCAGCAACTTTCACTCTGGCTGTACCCTTCTCCGAACATCACTCCATCTGAGATCATATATACCCAGGATGACTCGAGTATGGAAAACATTCGTACAGCATAATGATGTCAACGAGATAAAGTCAGTTGATCAAATGAAAATGCTGGCCCACAGATGGCTCCAACTTCATCCTTTTCCCCTACTTGTATGTCTCATAACAATAAAAATGCTTTTCAAATGAGCTGATGTAGGTAACAGCTCTTAGCTTGCCAATAAAGTTAGGAATCCTTAACCTGTAAATAGCTTGTCAATAAAGCTAGGGATCCTTAACCTTGTCAAACCCTGTGCAAAAAAAAAAAAAAAAAAAAAGAGAGAGAGATAGAGAGAGGAGAGAGAGAGAGAGAGAGAGAGAGAGGAGAGAGAGAGAGGAGAGAGAGAGAGAGAGAGAGAGGAGAGGGAGAAGAGAGGAGAGAGAGAGGAGAAGAGAGAGAGAGAGAGAGGAGAGAGAGAGGAGATGAGAGAGAGAGAGAGAGAGAGAGAGAGAGAGAAATGAAGTTATAGAGTGGAAGAAAGACAACTCTCCAGGGAGGTACTACAGTCTTCTCACTTCCCAGGAAGGTAACACCGTCTCGTAAACTTCCAAGGGAGGTAACCCCCACCTCGTCACTTCCCAGGAAGGTACTACCGTCTTATCACTTCCCAGGAAGGTACTACCCTCTTGTCACTCCCAGGAAGGTACTACAGTCTTGTCAATTCCCAGGAAGGTACTACCATCTTGTCACTTCCAGGATGGAACTACAGTCTGGTCACTTCCCAGGGAGGTACTACAGTCTCGTCACTTCCCAGGAAGGTACCACCGTTCTGGTTACTTCCCAGGAAGGTACTACAGTCTCATCACTTCCCAGGGAGGTACTACCATCTCGTCATTCCAATGTGAAACACAAACTTGGTTAAATATTAATTAACATTCTGCCCATGACTCTGCCCTTTCCTTGTCTGTGTCATCAATAAACACGACCACAGTTAAATCTTGCAACTAATGTTAACACTCATTGCATGCTACATGCAAGTGAATGTGTACATACATGTATGACTGCATCTACACCCATCTGAGTTCTCTTCTAAAATTTTTAAAGAGTTCTTTCCAAAGAGAGTTTTTTTTTTAGTTCGAAGAGGTTTTACACATCTTTCTCCTCAAGCAGTGCATAGCCTCGGCAAGGGGCGTAGCGATCCCTCCTTTCTCCCTAAGCAGTGCATAGCCTCGGCAAGAGAGCCTAGAGACCCCTCCTTTCTCCCCAGTCAGTGCGTAGCCTCGGTAAAAGGGGTCTAGCGACCCTCCTTTCTCCCTAAGCAATGAGTAGCCTCGGCAAGGGCCTAGCGACCCTCCTTTCTCCCCAAGCAGTGAGTAGCCTCGGCAAGGGGGCATAGCGACCCCTCCTTTCTCCTCAAGCAGTGAGTAGCCTCTGCAAGGAGGGCTAGCGACGCTTCCTTTCTCCCCAAGCAGTGAGTAGCCTCTGCAAGGTGGCCTAGCAACCCCTCCTTTCTCCTCAAGCAGTGCATAGCCTTGGCAAGGGGGCCTAGTGACCCCTCCTTTCTCCCCAAGCAGTGCGAATCCTCGGCAAGGTGGCCTAGCGACCCCTCCTTTCTTCCCAAGCAGTGCATAGCCTTAGAAAGGGAGGCCTAGCAACCTCTCCTTTCTTCCCAAGCAGTGAGTAGCCTCGGCAAGGTGGCCTAGCAACCCCTCTTTTCTCCCCAAGCAGTGTGTAGCCTCGGCAAGGTGGCCTAGTGACCCCTCCTTTCTCCCCAAGCAGTGTGTAGCCTCGGCATGGTGGCCTAGCAACCCCTCCTTTTCCCCATGCAGTGAGTAGCCTTGGCAAGGGGGCCTAACGACCCATCCTTTCTCCCAAGCAGTGAGTAGCCTTCGCAAGGTGGCCTAGCGACCCCTTCTTTCTCCAAAAGCAGTAGATAGCCTCGGCAAGGTGGCCTAGCGACCCCTTCTTTCTCCCCAAGCAGTGCATAGCCTTGGCAAGGGGGCCTAGCGACCCCTTCTTTCTCACCAAGCAGTGCATAGCCTCGGCAAAGGGGCTTAGCAACCCTCCTTTCTCCCCAAGCAGTGCGTAGCCTTGGCAAAGGTGGCCTGGCGACCCCTCCTTTCTTTCCAAGCAGTTCATAGACTCGGCAAGGGGCTAGGGACCCCTCCTTTCTCCCCAAGCAATGCGAATCCTCGGCAAGGTGGCCTAGCGACCCCTCCTGTCTCCCCAAGCAGTGCGTAGCCTCGGCAAGGGGGGCCTAGCGACCCCTCCTGTCTCCCTAAGCAGTGCATAGCTTAGGCAAGGGAGCCTAGCGACCCCTCCTTTCTTCCCAAACAGTGCGTAGCCTCGGCAAGGGAGATTAGCAACCCCTCCTTTCTCCCCAAGCAGTGCATAGCCTCGGCAAGGTGGCCTAGTGACCCCTCCTTTCTTCCCAAACAGTGCGTAGCCTCGGTATGTGGGCCTAGCGACGCCTCCTTTCTCGATAAGTAGTGCGTAGACAAGGCAAATTGGCCTAGCGACCCCTCCTTTATCCTCAAGCAGTGTGTAGCCTCGGCAAGGGGGCCTAGCAACCCCTCCTTTCTCCACAAGCAGTGTGTAGCCTAGGCAAGGATGCTAGTGACTCCTCCTTTCTCCCCAAGCAGTGTAGCCTCGGCAAGGTGGCCTAGCAACCCCCCTTCTCCCCAAGTGGTGAGAAAGCCTCGGCAAGGGGCCTAACGACCCTTCCTTTTACCCCAAGCAGTGAGTAGGCCTTGGCAAGGTGGCCTAGCGACCCCTCCTTTCTCCAAAAGCAGTAGATAGCCTCGGCAAATTGGCTTAGCGACCCCTCCTTTCTCACCAAGCAGTGCGTAGCCTCGGTATAGGGGCCTAGTGACCCTACTTTCTTCCTAAGCAGTGCTTAGCCTCGGCAAGGTGGCCTAGCAACCCCTCCTTTCTTCCCAAGCAGTTCGTAGACTCGGCAAGGGGCTAGCGACCACTCCTTTCTCCCCATGAAGTGCGAAGCCTCGGCAAGATGGCCTAGCGACCCCTCCTTTCTCCCCAAGCAGTGCATAGCCTTGGCAAGGAGGCCTAGCGACCCCTCCTTTCTTCCCAAACAGTGCGTAGCCTCGGTAAGGGGGCCTAGCGACGCCTCCTTTCTCCATAAGTAGTGCATAGACAAGGCAAATTGGCCTAGCGACCCCTCCTTTTCTCCCCAAGCAGTGCGTAGCCTCGGCAAGGGGGCCTAGCAACCCCTCCTTTCTCCACAAGCAGTGTGTAGCCTTGGCAAGGATGCCTAGTGACTCCTCCTTTCTCCCCAAACAGTGTGTAGCCTCGGCAAGGGGGCCTACCAACTCCTCCTTTCTTCTCAAGCAGTGCGTAGACTTGGCAAGGGGGCCTAGCGCCCCCTCCTTTCTCTCTCACCAAGCAGTGCGTAGCCTCGGCAAGGGAGACTAGCGACCCTCCTTTCTTCTCAAAAAGGGTGCATAGCCTTGGCAAGGGGGCCTAGCAACCCCTCCTTTCTCCCCAAGCAGTGTGTAGCTTCAGCAAGGTGGCCTAGCGACCCCTCTCGTCTCCCCAAGCAGTGCGTAGCCTCGGCAACGGGGCCTAGCGACTCCTCCTTTCCCCTCAAGCAGTGCGTAGCATTGCAAGGGGGCCTAGCGACCCCTCCCTTCTCACCAAACAGTGTGTAGCCTCAGAAAGGGAACCTAGCGACCTCCCTTTCTTCCCAAGCAATGCATAGCCTTGGCAAGGAGGCCTAGCAACCCCTCGTTCTCTCCAAGCAGTGCGTAGCCTCGGCAAGGGGACATAGCGACCCCTCCTTTCTCACCAAGGAGTGCGTAGCCTTGGCAAGGGAGCCTAGCGACCTTCCTTTCTCCAAAAGGAGTTCGTAGCCTCGGCAGGGTGGCCTAGCGACCCCTTCTTTCTTCCCAAGCATTGCGTAGACTTGGCAAGGGGCTAGCGACCCCTCCTGTCTACCCCAAGCAGTGCGTAGCCTCGGTAGGGGGCCTAGCGACCCCTCCTTTGTCCTCAAGCAGTGTGTAGCCTTGGCAAGGGGGCCTAGCGACCCCTCCTTTCTCACCAAGCAGTGCATAGCCTCAGCAAGGCGGTCTAGTGACCCCTCCTTTCTCCACAAGCAGTGCGTAGCCTTGGCAAGGGGGCCTAGCAACCCCTCCTTTCTCCCTAATCAGTGTATAGCCACGGCAAGGGCCTAGCGACCCCCTCCTTTCTCCAAAAGAAGTGCGTAGCCTTGGCAAGGGGGCCTAGCAACCCCTCCTTTCTCCACAAGCAGCGCGCAGCCTTGGCAAGGGGCCTAGCAATCCCTCTTTTCTCCACAATCAGTGTATAGCCACGGCAAGGGCCTAGCGACCCCTCCTTTCTCCACAAGCAGTGCGTAGACTTGGCAAGGAGGCCTAGCAACCCCTCCTTTCTCCCCAATCAGTGTATAGCCACGGTAAGGGCCTAGCGACCCCTCCTTTCTCCACAAGCAGTGCATAGCCTTGGCAAGGGGGCCTAGCAATCCCTCCTTTCTCCACAATCAGTGTATAGCTATGGCAAGGGCCTAGCGACCCCTCCTTTCTCCACAAGCAGCGCGTAGCCTTGGCAAGGGGGCCTAGCAATCCCTCCTTTCTCCCCAATCAGTGTATAGCCACAGTAAGGGCCAAGCGACCCCTCCTTTTCTCTCACAAGCAGCGCGTAGCCTTGGCAAGGGGGCCTAGCAACCCCTCCTTTCTCCCCAATCAGTGTATAGCCACAGTAAGGGCCAAGCGACCCCTCCTTTCTCCACAAGCAGCGCGTAGCCTTGGCAAGGGGGCCTAGCAATCCCTCCTTTCTCCACAATCAGTGTATAGCCACGGCAAGGGCCTAGCGACCCCTCCTTTCTCCTCCACAAGCAGTGCGTAGCCTCGGCAAGGGGCCTAGTGACAACTTCTCCTCCTGTATCAATATGCAGAGAAGAAAATTTCAGTGTTGGTATATTATAAGCAAATATTCTGTTCATGGGAGAATGAAACTCATGATGACATTCCGGTCTGACTTGGACCATTGACTAGTCACACTAGTTAGTGGTCCGAGTCGGACTGAAACGTCGTCGTAAGCGTCACTTTCCTACATGAAGGTTATTTGTGTGCTGCTCCAGTCATGGTATTGTTCTTTTTTATCCTTCATGTTGCATTATTGTATTTATTCTTTATGTTGTGTTATTGTATTTATTCTTCATGATGTGTTATTCTGTTTATTCTTCACGTTGCATTTTTGTATGTGCAAAGGTGTAGTAGAGAGAAAAGTGAATCGATCATTGATGTTATGGTTGATAAAAGAAAATGAAGGTGAGGTCCCAGCACAACGAAAGAAAGTTGAAAGAAAGCTGAAAGAAGGCTGAGAGAGAAAGCTGAAAAAAACTGAGAGAAAGCTGAGAGAAAGCTGAAAGAAAGCTGGGAGAAAGCTGAAAAAAGCTGAAAGAAAGCTGGTAGAAAGCTGAAAGAAAGTTGAAAGGGTGTGGGAGAATTTTAGCAATAAGAAGTAATGGGAGTTAAATCGGGTGCATGTATGAGAACTGGAACTGAAGAAGGAACAGCAATAATCTTAAACCATCACCCGTGATAAGCAAGGAATACAAAGTTTAAATTCATGAATTGTGTGGATTAGAGTAAATGAGAAAAGTAAATTATAGTAGGTGTTATGTACCTGGAAAAGGTAGAGTGTAGTGAAGATTGG
>NW_026497772.1:10000-15220 GCF_026875155.1 Cherax quadricarinatus | reverse complement strand
AGGGGGATGAAGCTTACGGGAGGGTGAAGATCTTACAGGAGGATGAAATCTACGGGGAGGGAAAGTCTTACAGGGGGGGATAAAGTCTTACAGGGAGGGATAAAGTTTTAAAGGAGGGATGAAATCTTACAGGGGGGGATGAAGACTTACGGGAGGATAAAGACTTACAGGGGGGGGTAAAGTCTTAAGGGAGGGATAAAAACTTAAAGGGAGGATAAAGTTTACAGGGGGGGATAAGCCTTTTAAAGGGAGGGATGAAGTTTTAAAGGGGAGGGATAAAGTCTACGGGGAGGGATAAAGATTTCAGGGAGGGATGAAGTCTTTGGGAGGGATGGTTTTTGGGAGGTAAATTTGGGGGTTTTTTGTTTTTGGGGGTGGTTTGGGGGTGAATTTAAAGGGAAAAGTTTTTACAGGGGGGGGATGAAGTTTACAGGGGGGATGAAGTCTTACAGGGAGGGAGGGCTTACAGGGGGGATAAGTCTTACAGGGGGGTTTAAAATCTTACAGGGGAGGGATAAAGTCTTACAGGGGGGGATAAAGTCTTCGGGAGGGATGAAGTCTTACAGGGAGGGATGAAGATCTTTAGGGGGGGATGAAGCTTACAGGGGGGGATGAAGCTCTTACAAAAAGGAAGGGGAATGAGTCTTCAGGGGGGATAAAAGTTTCAGGGGGGGATAAAGTCTTACAGGGAGGGATGAAGTCTTACAGGGGGGATGAAGTTTCCAGGGGGGATGAAGCTCTTACAGGGGGGATGAGTTTACAGGAGGGTTAAAGTCTTAAAGGGGGGGAAGTTTAAGGGGGGATGAAAGTCTTACGGGGAGGGATGAGTTTTACGGGGGGATGAAGTCTTAAAGGGGGGGGTGAAGTCTTACGGGAGGGATGAAGTCTTACAGGGGGGAAAAAGATTTTTACAGGGAGGGATGAAGTCTTACGGGGGATGAAGTCTACAGGGGGGGGGTGAAGTCTTAAGGGGGGTAAGTTTTACGGGAGGGATGAAGATTTTACAGGGGGGTAAATTTAGGGGGGGGATGAGTTTTACAGGGGGGATTTTTTTTTGGGGGATGAAATCTTACAGGGAGGGGGTTTTTTGGGGGTCTTTTTTGGGGGTGAAGTTTCGGGGAGGGTTTTTTGGTTTGGGGGGTGGTTTACGGGGGGTTTTAAATTTCGGGGGGGGAGAAGTTTGGGGGGGGTTTTTTGGGAAGGGGGTTTTAAAAGGGGGGGTGAATTTTTGGGGGGTGGTTTGGGGGTTTTGGTTTGGGGGGTGGGTTTTTGGGGGATGGTTTTCGGGGTGTTTTTGGGGGGTGGTCTTGGGGGGTTTTGGGGGTTGGGTTTGGAGGGTGAAGATTTGGGGGGTGGTTTTTTTTTGGGGTTTGGTTTTTGGGGGGTTTTGGTTTTTAAGGGGGGGGGGGGTTTTCCGGGGGTGAAGATTTTCGGGAGGGATGGTTTGGGGGGGGGTTTTTTGGGAATGGTTGGGATTTGAAGTTTTTTTTGGGGGGGGGGTTTTTTTTTTTGGGGGTTTTTTTTTTATTTGGGGGGGGTTTTGGGGTTTTTGGGGGGGGGAATGGTTTTTCGGGGGGGAGGGGGAGTTTTGGGAAGGGGGGGGAAAAAAATTTTTTCTTTTTTTTTTTTTTCAAAGGGGGGAAATTTTTGGGGGGGGAAAAAAAAAGGGGGTTTTGGTTTTGGGGGGGGGGGTTTTGGGGGGGGTTTTTTTTGGGGGGGAAGTTTTTGGGGGTAAAATTTTTGGGGGGGTTTTTTTTTTGGGAGGGGGTCTGGGGGGGTGAGTCTTACAGGGGGGGTGAAGTCTTACGGGGGGAGAAGCTTTTAAGGGAGGGGATAAAGATCTTAAGGGAGGGGAAGATCTTCGGGGGATGAAGATCTTCGGGGGGATGAAGCTCTTAAGGGAGGGATGGATCTTACAGGGAGGGATGAAGTTTTACAGGGGGGGTGAAGATCTTCAGGGGGTTGAAGTTTTACGGGGGGATAAAGTTTTACAGGGGGGATAAAGATTTCAGGGAGGGATAAAATCTTACAGGGAGGGGAAGATTTACGGGGGGGATGAAGTCTTACGGGGGGGATGAAGCCTTACAGGGGGTGAAGTTTTACGGGGGGATGAAGATCTACAGGGGGGATGAAGACTACAGGGAGGGATGAAGCTCTTACAGGGAGGGATGAAGATCTTACAGGGAGGGATGAAGATCTTACAGGGAGGGATGAAGATCTTACAGGGAGGGATGAAGATCTTACAGGGAGGGATGAAGCTCTTACAGGGAGGGATGAAGATCTTACAGGGAGGGGTAGCTCTTGGGGGGGGATGTAGCTCTTAAGGGGGGATGTACCCCTTTCAGGGGGGTGTACCCTTTACAGGGAGGGATGTAGCTCTTACAGGGAGGGATGTGCCTTTACAGGAGGGATAAAAACCTTACGGGGAGGGATGTAGTCTTAAGGGAGGGAAAAACCTTTGGGGGAGGGATGTAGCTCTTAAGGGGGGGATGGCTCTTAAGGGAGGGATGAAGCTTTACGGGGAGGGTGTAGCTCTTAAGGGGGGATAAAACCTTTACAGGGAGGGATGTGCTTTTTACAGGGGGATGAAGCTCTTACAGGAGGGATGAACTCTTAATGGGGGGATAAAGATCTTACAGAGAGGATGTAGTCTTACAGGGGGGATGTAGCTCTTAAGGGGGGATGAAGCTCTTACGGGGGGGATGAAGTCTTCAGGAAGATGTAGTTTACAGGGAGGGATGTAGCCTTCGGGAGGGTGAAGATCTTAAGGGAAGATGAAGATCTTACGGGGAGGATGAACCCCTTTCGGGAGGAATGAAGCTCTTCCGGGAGGGATGAACCTTTACGGGAGGGATGTGCTTTTTACAGGGAGGGAGGCTTTTACAGGGGGGGATTGCTCTTACAGGGGGGTTTAGCTCTTACAGAGAGAGAATAGCTCTTCGGGGGGATGTAGCTTTTCGAGAGGCTGTAGCTCTTAAGGGAGGGATGTAGCTCTTCGGGGGGAGTGCTTTTAAAAGGGAGGGATTGCTTTACAAGGAGGGATGTAGCTTTACAGGGAGGTATGTAGCTCTTACAGGGGGGGAAGCATTACAGAGAGGGATGTAGCCTTTACGGGAGGGATGTGATTACAGGGGGGTGTAGCTCTTACGGGAGGGTGTAGCTTTACGAGAGAGTTAGCTTTACAGGGGGGATGTAGCTTTTACAGGGAGGGATGTACACTTACGAGGGGATGTAGTCTTACGGGGAGGGATGTAGCTTCGGGGAGGGTGTAGTCTTAAGGGGAGGGAGAAGTCTTACAGGGGGGTGTAGCTTTACAGGAGGGAGTAGCTCTTACAGGGAGGGAGTGCTCTTACAGGGGGATGAGCTTTAAACAGGGGCTGTGCTCTTACAGGGGGGGATGTAGCTTTACAGGGAGGGTTTGTAGTTTACAGGGAGGGATGAAGTCTTCAGGAGGGATGTACCCTTTACAGGGAGGGATGTAGCTTTTTAAGGGGGGGATGTAGCTTTTCACGGGGGGATTATTTACGGGGGAGGGTGTGTCTTCAGGGAGGGTGTAGTTTACGGGGAGGGATGTAGCACTTACAAGGGGATGTAGTCTACAGGGGGGGGATTACCCTTTTAAGGGGGGGATGTAGTTTTTACAGGGGGGATGAGCTTTCAGGGAGGGATGTAGCACTTCAGGGGGGAAATGAGCTTTTCAGGGAGGGTGTAGCTCTTACAGGGAGGGATGTAGCTTTACAGCGAGGGTGTAGCTTTACAGGGAGGATGTAGCTCTTCAGGGGGGGATGAAGATCTTACAGGGAGGGATGAGTCTTAAGGGGGGTAAAGTCTTACAGGGAGGGATAAAGCCTTACAGGGGGGGGTGAAGATCTTACGGGAGGGATGAAGATTTCAGGGAGGGATGAAGATTCTGGGGGGTGGTCTTACGGGAGGGATGAAGCTCTTACGGGGGGTGAAGATCTTACGGGAGGGATGAGATCTTACGGGAGGGATGAAGATCTTACAGGGGGGGATAAAGTCTTAAGGGAGGGGGGAAGCCTTACGGGAGGGAAATGAAGTCTTACAGGGGGGTAAACCCTTTCAGGGAGGGATGTAGCTCTTACGGGAGGGTGTGCTCTAAGGGGGGATTTTCTTACGGGAGGGATGTAGCTTTACAGGGGGGGTGAAGATTTACGGGAAAGGGATGAAGCTTTACAGGGGGGTAAAGCTCTTACAGGGGGGGTGAAGTTTTAAGGGAGGGATGTAGCTTTTACAGGGGGATTAGTTTACAGGGGGTGTAGCTTTACGGGGAGGGATGTAGCCTTCGGGGGGAATGTAGCTCTTAAGGGAGGGTTGTGCTTTTTAAGGGAGGGATAAAACCTTTACAGGGGGGGATGTAGCTCTTACAGGGGGGATGAAACCTTTACAGGGGGGATTAGCTTTTCCCGGGGGAGTGCTCTTACAGGGAGGGATGGCTTTCAGGGAGGGATTTGCTTTTTCAGGGAGGATGAAAACTTTCGGGAGGATGTGTCTTACGGGGAGGATAAAGCTTTACAGGGGGGGTTTGAAGCTCTTACGGGGAGGGATGAAGATCTTCAGAGAGAATGTAGCTTTACAGGGAGGGTGTGCTCTTACAGGGAGGGATGAAGCTTTACGGGGGGGATGAAGATTTACAGAGGAGTGTGCTTTTTAAGGGAGGGATGTGCTCTTTAAGAGGAGCTGTGCTTTCGGGAGGGAGTAGCTCTTACAGGGGGGGTGTGCTCTTACAGGGGGGGATGTAGCTCTTACGGGAGGGATGAGCTCTTACAGGGGGGGATAAAGTTCTTACGGGAGGGATGAAGTTTTAAAGGGAGGATAAAACCCCTTTACGGGGAGGAATAAAGCTCTTACGGGGAGGGATGAGCCTTTAAGGGGGGGATGTAGCTCTTAAGGGAGGGAGAAATTTACAGGGGGGGTGTAGCTCTTACAGGGAGGGTGTAGCTTTAAGAGAGATGTAGCCTTACAGGGAGGGAGGAAAAAAACTCTTACAGAAAGCTGTGCTCTTGGAGGGATGTAGTTTACAGGGAGGGTGTCTCTTACAGGGAGGGATTATCTAAAAGGGAGGGAAGTAGTCTTACGGGGAGGTTGAGCTCTTTCAGGGAGGGATAAAAGCACTTCAGAGGGGGAGACTCTTACAGGGGGGGTTGTAGCATTACAGAGGGGGATGAAAGCTCTTACGGGGGGGAGTAGTCTTACAGAAGA
>NW_026497772.1:2500-5000 GCF_026875155.1 Cherax quadricarinatus | reverse complement strand
GTAGCGTGGTAGCCTAGCTGCTCACCAGCAGGAAGGAGTCACCAGTAATCAAGGAGCTGGTGAGGACATCTGTGAACAGTGTTATCATATATCTTATCCCCGCACATACTAATGGCTCACTACAAGTCTTTATTAAGTCACTTGATATCCTCCTGTTGATTACTTAGTTTTGTTGAGCCTCAAGCAAGTCAGCGTATCTCCTGTGATACATCTAAAATACTGTACAAGACAAAACATCGTAAAAACGTTCTTGTGGAAGAAGGAACGACATTCAAATTACTAAGAAACTGTTGTAAGATTAGTAGTTCAACTTAAGTTGTAGCATTAAACTGTGTGGAAAAAATGATTGCACAGTGACGCCCCTGATTTAAACAAAATGCTCAGTTTTAAAATAGGCCTCTGTTATTATCATGATAATGTTATATATTGTTTTTCACCATGCTCTTTCATTGTTTGAAATATTATTTGCCTGTTTATATCGACAAAGGCAGAGTGATTTCTTATATCATACTTTTAGCTAACACTTAATAAATAACCTAATAATCCTATACACACTAATATTATATTAATCATAGAATGCATATTCAAAAAATCTTAATGAACTGTTGCAAACAAGCAAGAAATGAGTCGACTTCAAATCTAGGACAATAATTCCCCAAAATTATCATGGCAACGCTCTTAGGCAGTGAACCATTAAGGCCACAGTATGATTCATCCATCAAACTACATATATACATTAAAGATTTAATAGACCACTACTGCACCCACAAGTTTTTTCAGTGCCAGTGTAATGATTCAAGAATGTTGTCAATTCCTAAAGTGTTACTCCCTCTGTCTCACACTGGTCTGTCTCTTCGTTTTATTTAATATTCATCTGGATTTACTTCATCAGCTACCATGGTCAGTTTTGACTTTCATAACTACTCTCATATGAGGGTTAGTATCTTACTTTCTTAGTTTCTTTGCCTTCTTGCTGATAACTTTTGTATTCATTTAAGGGGTTTTTGAACCTAGCAGGCGCGCTGGAGATGACAGAAAACCAGTGAAGGAAGGGTGACAGGAGGCCAGGATGGAAGAGCGTGGGTGCTTATTTTTTGGCGTCGTTGTTTCCTCCCCCTCCCTCACTTTCTCCTGTAATAACCACTATGTCGCTCACTTGGCCTCCAGCATCATAGATTTCCGTGGGCGAGTGTGGTTAATATCCCCGTTCCTTTCAATTAGCGTTTCCCCCTCTCCCTTTTCTTTGTGTATGCATGCATGTGTACGTGTGTGAAATTAGAGAGCAGGAGGTTGTGAGGGGGTTGGCCCGTGTATAATAATTATCTAAGAGTTAAAGGGTAGGCCGTGTGTTGATGTCTGTTCCTCCCCATGTTTTCATATTTTGGTCTGGGAAGCCCGTGGAATGGGGGGGAGGCACTGGAAAACACACACACACACACACACACACACACACACACACACACACACACACACACACACAACACACACACACACACACACACACACACACACACACACACACACACACACACAAGACAGAAGTAAGACAAGAGAGAGAGGGGTGGATCGACTGCATATTTTTGGACTGCAAGAAGGCCTTCGACACAGTTCCTCACAAGAGGTTACTGCAAAAGCTAGAGGATCAGGCACACATAACAGGAAAGACACTGCATTGGATCAGAGAATACCTGACAGGGAGGCAACAACGAGTCATGGTACGTGACGAGGTGTCAGAGTGGGCGCCTGTGACAAGCGGGGTTCCACAGGGGTCGGTCCTAGGACCCGTGCTGTTTCTGGTATATGTGAATGACATAACGAAAGGGATAGACTCAGAAGTTTCCTTGTTTGCAGATGATGTGAAGTTAATGAGAAGAATCAAATCGGACGAGGATCAGGCAGGACTACAAAGAGACCTGGACAGGCTACAAGCCTGGTCCAGCAACCGGCTCCTTGAGTTTAACCCTGCCAAGTGCGAGTCATGAAGCAGACACAATATAGTCTAGATGGACAAAGACTGCAAACCTCACTCAAGGAAAAAGATTTGGGGGTGAGAATAACACCGAGCATATCTCCTGAGGCGCACATCAATCAGATAACTGCTGCAACATACGGGCGTCTGGCAAACCTACGGATAGCGTTCCGATACCTCAATAAGGAATCGTTCAAGACTCTGTATACCATTAGCGTCAGGCCCATACCAGAGTATGCAGCACCAGTTTGGAATCCACACCTGGTCAAGCACGTCAAGAAATTAGAGAAAGTGCAAAGGTTTGCAACAAGACTAGTCCCAGAGCTAAGAGTATTGTCCTACGAAGAAAGGGTGAGGGAAATCGGCCTGACGACACGGGAGGACAGGAGGGTCAGGGAAGACATGATAACGGCACATAAAATGCTGCGCGGAATAGACAAGGTGGACAAAGACGGGATGTTCCAGAGATGGGACACAGAAACAAGAGGTCACAATTGGAAGTTGAAGACTCAGAGGAATCAAAGGGATGTT
>NW_026497761.1:15000-20283 GCF_026875155.1 Cherax quadricarinatus | reverse complement strand
TCCCCCCACATGGTCTATTAACTGGGGCCCCAATTGAATAAAACCCGGAACCAAGGGTTAAGGGGAAAAACCCGTTCGAAAGGGGAAAATTTGGGGTCCCCCCCGCCCCTCTGAAGACCCCCCAAAGGGGTCAAAACGGGTTTTTTGTTCCCCCAAAAACAAACACATTTAAACCCCCCCCCCCCCCCCGTTTTTGTTTATATGCGGGGAGGCGTTGAACAGTCTTGGGCCGCAAAAACCGGGATATGCAGGGCCAGAACAGAACTTATTACTCTCATATATGTTCTTCCCCAAGGACACCATCAGAAAAAAATTTTCAGAGTGCCAGAGGCCTCTTTTTTTAAAAGCTGATCCCTTTTTTCTAATTTTGTTTTAAAATAATTCTTTTTACCATTTTTCTTATAAATTCCCTTTATTGTTCCCGAGTTTGCACAGTTGATTTAAAAAATAAAAATTACGGGGCCTCACTGCAAGTAAGTCACTTTGAATTTTCTTTTTTATTGAGTTATCCTAGTTCATTTAACAAAGTATAAAATTTGGATTATGTGTACCTGTGCTAAATAAACGCTGGGCAAGTTCTCTACTTGGGTTTAAAATGTCCAAGTCACTTGCACCGCCCCCCACCGTCCTCCCGTCCTCCCCGTCCCTCACCGCTAAACCCTAAACCGTTCTTTGTTCTTTTGATTTAAAAAAAACTTGGGAGACCAAAAGTAATTTCGTTTAAAAGTATTTATTTTATTTGGGATAAAGCACTTTGTATAAAAGACACAGTGAAGTCAGTGTGGATGAAGTCAGTGTGGATGAAGTCAGTGTGGTGAATTCATGTGGAGAAGTCAATGTGGATAAAGCAGGTGGAAAAGCACTGGGATAATCAATAGGAGAATCAGTGGGATGAAGTCACTGTGGTGAAGTCAATTGGATAAGTCAGTGTGGAGAAGTCACTGTGGATGAAGTCAATGTGGAAAAGTCTGTGGATGAAGTCAATGTGGATGAAGTCATGGGGATGGTCATATGTATTTCAATGGGAGCCCCCGGAAATTTAAAAAAATGGGGATGGGACGTAATGAAAAAAAAATAAAATGGAAGAAAGAAAAAGTGGTTTTGAAAATATGAACGGAAAAACCGAGGAAAAAAATAGGGGATAAAAGAGAAATTATGGAAGTAGTGAGAAGGGAGGACAGAGAAAAGGAAAAGAAGAGAAGGGCGGGGAAAAAGGAAGAAAGAGCTCGAGATATGAGGAGAAAAAAAGGGTCAAGGAATTATGAAACCCTGATGAGTACGAAGGAGGGGGGAATAAAAGGGGAGAAACAAAAGGGAGGCCAGGGAAGGGGACGTAATGGATAAGACGGAAAAAACGAGAAGTGGTGTGGGAGGGGGAACACGTGTATTGTGAAGGAAGGGGGAGAGATACCCATTTAAAGGGGGAGGGAGGGAGGAAAAGAGAGATGAGAAGATCATAAGAAGGGGGAACAGGGGAAGCAGGCCACTGACCCAAATTTGGCACGTCCTTCTAAAAATAAACCCTTCCCACCAACCCATATGGGGTGGGGTGGGCGGGGGGAAGAAAGGGAGGCAAAAAGGGGGGGAGAAATTGGAAAAAAATAATACAGAAGGGTGAGGAGAGGAAAAATATACAGAAAGTGAGGGTAGGAGAGGGTAAAGAACTTTAAAATAACGATGGAAAAATAAAAATTGTTTTTCCATTTGACTTCTTAATTTTTTTATTTAGGAGGTTTATTTCCCCCCTCAGATGCACCAGCCCCCTTTAGTGGTGTTCACCAGCCTGGGTGTTTGGGTTTACCGCCCTTGAGTGTGGTGTTCACCAGCCCCTTATGTTGTTCAACCACCCTTGAGTGTGTGGTTTCACCCGCCCTTATGTGTGTTCACCAGCCCTTGAGTGTGTGTTCACCAGCCTTAGTGTGTGTTCACCACCCCTTGAGGTGTGTTACCACCCTTAGTGTGTGTTCACCAGCCCTTGGTGGTGTTCACCCCCTTGATGTGTGTTCGCCCGCCCTTGATGGGTTCACCCCCCTTGAGGTGTTTCACCGCTCTTTAGTGGTGTTCGCCAGCCCTTGAAGTGTGCTCACCCCACCCTTTAGGTGTTTCACCTCCCTTTATGTGTGTTCACCAGCCCCTTTAGTGTGTGTTTAACCCGCCCTTGAGTGGTGTTCACCACCCTTAAATGTTTGCCCCCGCCTTTCAGTGTGTTCCCGCCCTTAAGAGTGTGCTCATCACCCTTGAGGTGTATTCACCCCTTTGGTGTGTTTCATCAGCCCTTGAGAGTGTTTCACCAGTCTTTGAAATGTTTATCACCTACTGTGTTCAGCCCCAAGTGTTCCCCCCTGGTAAAAACCTCGCCTACAATTTTTGCGTCTACCGTGTTGTTCCATCCTTCCCCTTTTTTCTTCCCCGCTAATGTCTTTTTTAAACTTGCAAATTTTTCACTATGTACTTTAATTTTTGCTCGACTGCTAATTTCTGTATGTATTGCTGCTTTCACAAGACCAAAAATAAATACAAGAATCACTATTAACAAAAGCATAATAACCCACACTATATCAGTTATTTTCTTTTTCCCCTGTCATAAAGTTTGTCTCCACGCAAAATTTAAATACCCTATAAATTCTTTACTCTGGTTCTACGCCTTTTTTTTTTTCCACTGAAACGATGACGGTATATAATCAGATCCCGGTACCATATCCCCATTTAACGTCCTCACACATCTTTCATGAAAAATATGTGGATAATCTCAACTTTTAATAAGGGAAAGTTCAGGACTCCCCAAGTCTTAGCAACATGATTGTAAAAAAATCACAGAAAAGGGGGGGATTTTGAACCTATGCCTATACAAAGCAAGGGACCCTCCATGCTAAAATTTAAAAGGGCAAAAATATTTTATAAAAATCGACAAATGAACTATATTTTTGGGAAACTTTTCTGAGAAACGTTTCGCCAAATGGTGGGTTCCAACCAATACAAAGAAGAACGGTGAAAACGAGGAGAGTTTGGGTAATCAGTCCCTAGCCGGATCGATGTGCTCATCCATCAAAACTTCAAAGAGATGAACCCTCACACCCTTGCCCCCAACCTCTACATTAATACTTTATTTTTTTTCTTTTTTTAGCATTTAAAATCTAAATTATTTAGGCACATTTTAGTTTTACTTTCCTGTATGCAAGTAATACCACCACACACCTACACACACACACACAACACACACACACACACACACACACACATACACCACACAAAACACACACACACACATCCCCCAAAAACACAAAAAATACACACCCACATACCACCACAACACAAAACCACACACACACATACACAACACACACACACCACACACACACACACTACACACAAACACACACACAAAACACACACCACCCACCACACACAACACACACACACACACTAATCGACGGCCTAGACAAAAGGGGGAACAACACCACCACAACCACACACACACACAATACACCACACACAATAAACCTTTCACATACACACACCCCAACTTCATAAAAAACCACACACATAAATACAAACACCACACAACACACCCACACACACCCACACACACACACACACACCAAAACACACAAATCGACATTCCCATGAAAAAATGGTAATAACACCACACACACCCCACACACCCCAAACACATACACACACACACACCAAATCCTGGGAAGACAGAGGAACGGGGGGGGGGGAGTGGGCGTTCTATAAAAAAATCGCGGGAATTTTGATGAGCGGAGAGGGGAGAAGCGAAAAGAAAGTGTTTACGTAGGGGGAACACTTCACCTGGAGTCCCCGGTGGTAATAGCAGTGATGTTAACCCACCACAGAACAGCAGGGGGCCAAGGCAAGAGTAGACGAGAGCAATGAGCGATGGGTTTACCACTGGGTAGAGTGGCCCGAAGAGCTCAGCATGCAGGGAAAGCCCTGATCAGGGTACTTTTCCCCAAGGGACGATGGGAGAAAATTGGCCCACATGGGGGCCAAGAAACATAGAGGGCTAAAAAGAGGAGGGGTACTGGAAAACTCTGTGCCAAACCGAAGGGGGACACAAGAGAGAGAGGGGGATGAAAGCCCAAAGGTGGCCCTTTGTATTCCCTTGAGTAGTGCAGATTCGAGGACATCACATATGAAAGACCCTTGGGGCATACCCGTGGTTTTAAAACTTTGAAAAAAAGTAGAGCTACAAGTGGGGGGGAGAAGCAGGAAGGCCAGGACGAAAGAACCCCCAAATACAAGAAAGGGACTCCCCAGGGAGAGGGAAATACCTGAACGGGGTTCATGGGACAGAGAAGGCAGGGAAGCCTTAATGAGATATGGGTAGTAGCAAAAAAAGCAAGAGGCTGAGGGAGGTTTGTACCCAAGGGGACAGGAATAATGAAAAAGCCAGGATGAGCCCATGGTTTACCCAAAGGTGCAGGGAGGCTAGGGAATGGAAGAAATATAGAAGGCAAAGGACCCAGGAGAATAAGGCGAACAGTCGTAGAGCCAGAAACGAATATGCACAGATAAGAAGGGAGGCCCAAAGACAATATGAAAATGACATAGCAGCGAAAGCCAAATCTGACCCGAAACTGTTGTACAGCCACATCAGGAGGAAAACAACAGTCAAGGACCAGGTAATCAGGCTAAGGAAGGAAGGAGGAGAGACAACAAGAAATGACCGTGAAGTATGTGAAGAACTCAACAAGAGATTCAAAGAAGTGTTCACAGAGGAGACAGAAGGGACTCCAGAGGGAGCAGAGGCGCTATGTGTACCCTAACAACAATATTCAATACATCTATCGAAACAGGGAGATTGCCTGAGGCATGGAAGACAGAAAAATGTATCCCAATTTTAAAAAGGAGACAGACAAAAAGCATTAAACTACAGACCAGTGTCACTGACATGTATAGTATGCAAAATCATGGAGAAGATTATCAGGAGAAGAGTGGTGGAACACCTAGAAAGGAACGATCTCATCAACAGCAGCCAACATGGTTTCAGGGACGGGAAATCCTGTGTCACAAAACCACTGGAGTTCTATGACATGGTGACAGCAGTAAGACAAGAGAAAGAGGGGTGGGTGGATTGCATTTTCTGGACTGCAAAAAGGCGTTTGACACAGTTTCACACAAGAGATTGGTGCAAAAATGGAGGACCAAGCAGGGAAAAACAGGGGAAGGCACTACAATGGATCAGGGAATACTTTTTCAGGAAGACAGCAGCGAGTCATGGTACGTGGCGAGGTGTCAGAGTGGGCACCTGTGACCAGC
>NW_026497761.1:5000-10000 GCF_026875155.1 Cherax quadricarinatus | reverse complement strand
CAAAGAGACTTCCCCAGAAATGAATAATAGCACTCATCAGAATACAAAACTCTACCAGAATAATAACAGATTCAATCTCCTCCGGATATCGCAATCCTCATGGAAAGAATCAGTGGGAGGAGAGGGGGAGAGGAGAGTTGCTCACTGCTCTCATTAAAAACCAAGTGGGGTTTTGAGAAATGGAAGGTCATGGATGCATGGGCGGAAGGACTACTTTAGTAGGAAAATCCAGTGTGGAGGGACAGAAGGTGATAGTATTGCAGTAATGTACGCAACCAACCACACAGAACTGCAGGAGGCCAAGCAAAGATACGATGAGAGCATCGAGCAATGATCGACACACTAGCCGAGGTGGCCAGGTGAGCAACATTGGGGGGAGAAAGTTTCTAGTTATGGGTGATTTCAATCACAAGGAGATTGAACTGGGAAAACGCTGGGGCCCCAGGGGGTCCGAAAACATGGAGAGGCCAAGATGATGGATGTGGTACTGGAGAACCTTATGCATCACATGATTAGAGAAGACTACCATGAGAGAGAGGAGAGGATGAAACAGCAAGGTTGGACTTGTATTCACCATGAGTAGTTTCGGACATCGAGGGTATCTGATGAAAGGCCCCTGGGAGACTGTGATCATGTGGGTTCTGTGCTGCTTTTCGAATACATAGTTGAGCTCAAGTGGAGAGAGTAGCAGAAATAGGCTGGGAAAAGAACAAACTACAAAAGGGTGGAACTTACTCAGGCATGAGGAACTTCCTTCAAGACATTCAGTGTGAGAGGGAACTTGACAGGAAAACCAGTACAAGTAAATGATGGACTATGTAGCAACCAAATGCAAAGGAGGCAGAGGAGAAGAGGTTTGTTCCCAAGGGAATACAGAAATAATGGGAAGACAGGAACGAGTCTTGGTTCACCCAAAGAGTAGGGAGGCAAAAATATGGTGTAACTAGAGGAGAATGGAAATGTGGTACAGAAGACAGGAGAACTCAGGAAAATAGAAAGAAATCAGCCGAAGAGCCAGAGATACGAATATCATGCAGATAAGAAGGAGATCAGAGGGACAATATGAAAATGATATAGACATCAAAAGTAAAGACTGACCGAAGTGTTGTACAGCCACTCGAGAGGTGGAAAACAACAGTCAAGGGACCAGGTAATCAGACTGAGGGAAGGGTGATGGGAATTCACAGAACGACGAGAGGTATCGTCAGGAGCTAAACACAAGATTAACAGAGGTATTTACAGTGGAAACCGTAGGGACTCAAGAAATCAGACAGGGGGGCACACCAGCAAGTGCTGGGTGATGATGAGTACATATAGAACCAAGTGAGGAGGTGAAGAAGCTGTTGACGAACTTGACACCTTCTCAAAGGCGGTGGGGACAGACAACTCTCTCCATGGGCCCTTAAAGAGGGGAGCAGAGGTATTGTGTGAGCCTAACCAAAGATCTTCAACACATCATTGAAACTGGGGCAACTCCATGAGGTATGAAAATGGCCAAATGTAGTCCAATTTTTTAAAAGGGAGACAGGAATGAGGCACTAAACTACAGACCTGTACCACTAAACGTGTATAGTATGCAAGGTCATGGAGAAGATCATCAGGAGGAGAATGGTGTCGGGCACCTGGAAAGAAACAAGTGTATAATTGACAACCAGCCACGGTTTCTGGGAAAGGAAACAATCCTGTTGTCACACAAACCTACTAGAGTTTTTTGACAGGTGACAGAAGTAAGACAAGAGAAGAGGAGGGTGGATCGACTGCGTATTTTTGACTGCCAAGAAGGCCTATCGACACAGTTCCTCACAAGTGGTTACTGCAATGCTAGAGGACCAGGCACACATAACAGGAATGACTGCAATGGATCATGAGAATACTGACAGGAGGCCAACAAACGAGTCATGGTAGTACGAGGTGTCAGACGTAGGGCGCGGCCTGTGACAAGCGGGTGTTTCCCAGGGTCAGATCCTAGTACTGTGCCTGTTCTTGGATATACGTGAACGACATAACGGAAGGGATTACCTGGAGGTTACCTGGAGGTTATTCGGGGATCAACGCCCCCGCGCCCGGTCCATGACACAGGCCTCCCGATGGATCAGGGCCTGATCAAAACTAGGCTGTTACTGCTGCCGCACGCAGTCCGACGTTACGTGCCAACAGCCCGGCTGATCCGGCACTGATTTAGGTAATCTGTCCAGCTACTACTCTTGAAGGCAGCCAGGGGTTTATGCAATTCCCCTAAATGGTTGATGGGAGGCTGTTGAAACAGTTTTGGGCCCCGGACAACTTATGGTGTTTTCTCTTAGTGTACCATGGCGCCCCTGCTTTTTATTTGGCTGAGGCATTTTGCATCGGCCTGCCAGTCTATTTACTTTCTGTAGTAGTACGATTTCTGTGTGCCAGAGATGGGACCATTCCTTCCAGATTTTCCAGTGTAGATTATGATATATCTTCTCAGTGTCCTTGTCTTGCGATGATGTGAGGTTAATGAGGAAGAATCAAAATCGGACGAGATCAAGGCTCAGGACTACAAAGAGAACCTGGACAGTCTACAAGCCTGGTCCAGCAAACTGGCTTGTTGAATTTAACCCTGCCAAATGCAAAGTCATGAGATTGGGGAAGGGGCAAAAGAAGACCGCAGAACACAATATAGTTTAGGATGGCCAAAGACTGCAAAACCTCACTCAAGGAAAAAGTCTGGGGGTGAGTATAACACCGAGCATATCTCCTGAGGCGCCACATCAATCAGATAACTGTGCGAGCATACAGGGGCGCCTGCAAACTACGGATGCGTTCGGTACCTCAGTAAGGATTCGTTTAAGACTCTGTATACTATCTACGTTCAGCCTCATATGGAGTATGCAGCACAGTTTGGAATCCAACACCTAGTCAAGCACGTCTAGAAATCTAGAGATAAGTGCAATAGGTTTGCACAAAAGACTAGTCCCAGAAGCTACGGGGATTGTCTATGACAGAAAGGTTGAGGAATCGGTCTCCCCTGACGACACTGGAGGCCAGGCGGGTCAGGGGAGCATGATAACGACATATAAAATAATGCGCTCGGAATAGATCGAGGTGGATCATAAGGACGGGTTTGTTCCAGAGATGGCACAGACACAAGAGGTCACAATTGGAAGTTGAAGACTCAGCGTGAATCTACAAAGGGATGTTAGGAAGTATTTCTTCAGTCATAGAGTAGTCAAAGCCATGGATAGCCTAGAAGTGAAGTAGTGGTGGCGGGGGCGAACCAAACATAGTTTCAAGTCGAGTATGATAAAGTCATGGAGCAGGGGAGAGAGAGGACCTAGTAGCAATCAGTGAAGAGGCAGGGCCAGGAGCTATGGACTCGACCCCTGCAACCACAAATAGGTGAGTACAAAATAGGTGAGTACAACACATACAACACACATAACACACACACACACACACATACACACACATACACACACACATACACACACACACACACATACAACACTACATACACTCACACTATATCAACACACACACACACCACACCACACTCCACACCACACACACCACACACACACACACACACACACACAACATACACACACATACACATACTCATCATACACTCACACACACACACACAACACACATCACACACACACACACATGCACACACACAAACACACACACTCAACACACACACACACACACACACACACACAACACACACACACGCCACTCTCACACTCACACTCTCATAGAAGGTGGACTAGATGAGCTTACAAGGATGATGGAGGGAGGTTAGCAGCAGAATGCAGAAGAGGTGGATAACAACATGTCACAGTAGCAGAAGCCAAAGGTAATGAGATTAGAAGATGAGTCTGAGAAATCTGAAACAGCTAGAGACAATGATTATACAGATGTCGCATCAGCAATGTTACATCAGAACAGACAAAAGGGTCTCCCCGAAGGGAGCATGGAAGCTGAAACTGTATGGGCGAGGTCTGTCAAACCCACATGGGCCAAAACAAAGAGGAGGGAGCCACACTAGGATCAGAATTGAGAGGTTGGAAGACATTGAAGGGAACTGGACATGTGTAGGGACCTTACAGACACTTGTGGTGGCAGGAAACAGGTGAGCAGGAAGGACAAACTCCAATGAGCATAGGGGGCCACAGCTAGGAAGGACTGAAAGAAGGAACGCCCCAGGGAAGGAGGAACTAAAATCCTCTGAGGAGGCAAATTGGGGTCACAGTGGGAGTGGAAAGGGTGAGATCGGGTTTTTGTCTATGGGCTAGACGTAAGCTAAGTGGGAGGAAACTTTGGGATGAAAGAAAGCAGGAGGGAGAAAAAAGCGATTTGAAGGTATCATCAAGGTTGATAGGCTCGAGGGAGACATGGACCCAGGTGGTCCAAAATTTTCGGAGGGAAGAGAACTCGGGTTGGTTCACAAAGAAATGAATCAGCCTTCAAAGTATATTTTTCATAAAGCAGAATTACTCGTAACCCTGATCTGGACAACAGGAGAAACCGGCTGAGAGGCAAACAGGAATTCATGAGTGTGGTACTCGATTGAGACAGACACAGGAAGGTAAGGATGATGATCTGAAAGAGAGAGTGCAAAAACGAAAGGATGAATGGGAGGAATGAAAAAGGAGAGCAGGAAATAACCCAGGAATCAGGTGGACGGACAAGCACTCACCCCCCAAAAACACCTGAGAAGGGACTCCAGCCACGACAGACCCCTAGGCAACCTGAACATCCAAAACCAACCATCAACACCGATCCTCTGTTCCCACCCCCGTGCACCACGAACCCTACCCTACAGCAACCCCACCTATGGGGAGCTCTTCTCCACCTCCACTGCAACATCCCCACAGGCCCCCACCAGGGCTCCTGCTCTCCCAGAACCCTGTATCCCCCAGGACCACAGTTTAAGTATTAGAACAGGAAGTTGAAGGTTTGGTACATAAATCGGATGGATTAACGAATAATATTGAGGAAATGGCAAGAAAGATCATGAGAAGTTC
>NW_026497760.1:2500-58069 GCF_026875155.1 Cherax quadricarinatus | reverse complement strand
GAAACCCTTTTTTGGTGACTAAACCTTTCCTTATCTCCCGGTGCCCCAACCCTTCCGGGGAATTGTGACCCAACCTTCTTTATCTCCCGGTGACCCAACCTTCTTTTTCCCGGTGCCCAAAACCCTTTCCCAGGGGACAAAACCCTGGTCCCAAACCCTTACTCCAGGTGACCCAAACCTTCTTTACCGTGACCAACCTTCCAGGAGATTTAAAAACCTGGTACCCAACCTTTATTCCCGGGGGCCCCAAACCCTTTCTTTTTATCCCCCCGTGCCCCAACCTTCTTTATTCCGTGAAAACATTTTTTATTCCCGGGACCCAACCTTCTTTATCCCGGTGCCCAAACCCTTCTTTGTCTCCCGGTAAACCAAAACATTCTTTATCTCCCAGTGACCCAACCCTTCTTTATCTCCCGGTGACCCAACATTCTTTTCCCCCGGTGAAAAAACCTTCTTTATCCCCCGGGTGACCCAACCTTCTTTATCCCCCCGGGCCCCAACCTTTTTTACTCCTAGTGCCCCAACCCTTTTTTATCCCCCGGTGACCCCAACCTTCTTTACTCCCGGTGACGCAACCTTTTTTTATCTCCCGGTGACCCAACCTTCTTTCTCCCGTGACCCAACCTTTTTTTCTCCCGGTGACCTAACCTTCTTTTTTTTCCCCGGGGTGAAAAACCTTTTTTATCCCCCCGGTGCCCACACCTTTTTTTTCTCCCGGTGACCAACCTTTTTTATTCCCGGTGACACCCCCTTCTTTACTCCCGGGCTAACTTCTTTATCCCCCCTGACCCAACCTTTTTTCTCCCCGGTGCCAACCCTTTCTTTAAATCCCCCGGGTGATCAACCATCTTTTCTCCCTGTGACCAACCTTCTTTATCTCCCGGTGGCCCAACCTTTCTTTATCTCCCGGTGACAAAAACCTTTTTTACCCCCCCTTCCCCCAAACCTTCTTTATTTCCCGGAGACCCAACCTTTTTTATCCCCCGGTGACCCAACCTTTTTTTATCTCCCGTGAAAAACCTTCTTATCCCCGGGTGACCAACCTTCTTTATCTCCCGGGCCCCAAACCCTTTCCCTTTAATCCGGTGACCCAAACCCTTCTTTATCTACCAGTCCCAACCTTTTTATCTCCCGGTGACCCAACCTTTTTTATCTCCCGGTGACCCAAACTTCTTTATCTCCCGGTGACACAACCTTCTTTATCTCCCGGTGACACAACCTTCTTTATCTCCCGGTGACCCAACCTTCTTTATCTACCGGTGACCTAACCTTCTTTATCTCCCCGTGACCCAACCTTCCAGGGAGACTTAACCTGGTGACCCAACCTTTAACTCCCGGGTGCCCCAATTTCTTTATCTAGGGTGCCCCAAACCTTTCTTTTTTCCCCCCGGGTGACCAAAACCTTCTTTTCCCCGGGTGGACCAACCTTCTTTTTTCCCCCGGTGACCCAACCCTCCAGGGGATTTAAAACCCGGGACCCCAACCTTCTTTACCCCCCCGGGTCCCCAAACCTTCTTTTACTCCCGGTGACCCCCCTTCTTTATCCCCCCAGTTACCTAACCTTCCTTTATCTCCCGTGACCCAAACCCTTCTTTATCCCCCGGTGACCCAACCTTCTTTTCCCCCGGGAAACCTAACCTTCTTTGCCCCCCGGTGACAAAAAATTCCGGAGACTAACAGGGTGACCCAACCTTTTTTAACCCCCGTGACTAAACCCCTTCCCGGGAATTTAAACCTGGTGACCCAACCTTCTATCTCCCGGGTCCCCCAACCTTCTTTATCTCCCTGTGACCTAACCTTCTTTATCTCCCGGTACAACCTTTCCAGGGAGCTTAACCGGGTGACCAATTTTTTAACCCCCGGGTGACCCAATTTTTCTTTTCACGGTGACCCAACCTTCTTTATCCCCCGGTGACCTAACCTTTTACCCCCGGGTGACCAAAACCTTTTTTATCCCCCGGGTGCCCAACCTTCCCGGAGATTTAAACCCGGGTGCCCCAAACCCCTTCTTTTTTCCCCCGGTGCCCCAACCTTCTTTATCTCCCGGTGACCAACCCTTTTTTTATCTCCGTGCCCAAACCTTTTTTTTCTCCCGGTGACAAAACCCTTCCAGAGAGACTTAACATGGTGACCCAAAATTCTTTTATCCCCCCTGTGATAAACCTTCCAGGGAAAAACTTAACGGTGCCCCAACCTTCTTTTTCCCCCCGGGTGACCCAACCTTCTTTATCCCCCTGTGACCAAACCCTTCTTTATCCCCCGGACCAACCTTCCGGGGAGACTTAACCCTGGGACCCAACCTTCTTTATCTCCCGGTAAACCCAAAACCTTCTATGGGATTTAAAATTTGGGTGACCCAACCTTCCTTATCTCCCGGGGTGACCCAACCTTCCGGGAGACTTGGGCCCCAAACCCTTCTTTATCCCCCTGACCCAACCTTCTTTATCCCCCGGGACACAACCTTCCCGGGAGATTAACCTGGTGCCCAAAAACCATCTTTATCCCCGGGTGACCCAACCTTTTTTCAAGGTAACAACCTTCCGGGAGACTTAACCGGTGCCCAACCTTCTTTATCCCCGGTGACGAACTTCGGGGGAATTTTAACTTGGTGACCCCCAACCTTCCTTATCCCCCGGAGACAAAAACTTTCCAGGGAGATTAAATTGGTGACCCAAACCTTTTTTTTTCCCCGGTGACCCCAACTTCCTGGGAGACTAAACCTGGGCCCCCAAACCCTTCTTTATCCCCCGGGTGCCCCCAACCCTTCAGGGAGACTAAACTTGGTGCCCCAAACCCCTCTTTATCTCCCGTGACCCAACCTTTTTTACTCCCGGTGACAAACCTCCCAGGGAGACTTAACCTGGGTGACCAAACCATTTTTATCTCCAGGTGCCCCAAACCCCTTCTTTTTTCCCCCGGGGCAAAACCCTTCCAGGAGACTTCCCTGGTGCCCCAAAACCTTCTTTATCCCCGGGTGACGAACCTTTTCGGGGGGAGACTTAATTTGGGTGCCCAAACCTTCCTTACTCCCGGTGAACAACCTTCCAGGGAGATAACTTGTGCCCCAAACCTTTTTTATCTCCCGGACCCAACTTTCCGGGGAGACAAAAACCTGGTGCCCAAAAACCCTTCTTTATCCCCCGGGTGACCCAACCTCTGGGAGATTTAAATTGGTGACCCAAACCCCTTCTTTATCTCCCGGTAAACCAACCTTCTTTACTCCCGTGACCCAAACCCTTTCTTTACTCCCCGTGCAAAACCTTTCCCGGGGGGAGACTTAACGGTGACCCAACCTTCTTACCCCCGGTGACCCAACCTTCTTTATCTCCCGGTGACACAGCCTTAGGGGAATTAACCTGGTGACCCAACCTTTTTTATCTCCCTCCCCAACCCTTCTAGGGAAAAACTTAACTTGGTGCCCCAAAATTTCCTTATCCCCCGGTGACCCAATTTTCTGGGGAGACTTAACTTGGGCCCCAACCTTCCTTATCTCCCGGGACCCACCCTTAGGAGACTTAATTTTGGTGACCCAACCTTCCCTTATCCCCCGGTGACAAAACCCTTTTCCCGGGGATTTAACTTGGGTCCCAATTTTTTTTATCTCCGGTGTCCCAAAATTTCCGGGGGAACTTAACCGGGTGACCCAACCTTCTTTACTTCCTGTACACAACCTTCAAGGAGATTTAAAACCTGGCCCAACCCTTCTTTATCCCCCGGTGACAAAACCCTTTCCAGGGGAGATTAATTAACCTGGTGCCCCCCAACCCCCTTTATCCCCCGGTGACACAACCTTCCGGGAGACTTAACCCTTGACCCAACCTTCTTTTTTCCCCCCGGGTGACACAAATTTCCACCGTAACCTTTTATCCCCGGTGACAGAAGCTTTTTTTATCTCCCAGTGACAAACCCTTTCCGGGAGAAAAAATGGTCCCCCAAACCCTTTTTATCCCCCGGTGACCCAACCTTCTGGGGAATTTAACTTGGGACCCAAACCCTTTCCCTTTACTCCCGGTGCAAACCTTTCCAGGAGACTTAAATGGTGACCCAACCTTTTTTATCTCCCGGTGACCAACATTCCGGGGGAATTACCCGGTGACCCAACCCCTTTATTCCCGGGTGACAAAACCCTTTCCGGGGAGACTTAATTTGGGACCCAACCTTTCTTTATTCCCGGGACCCAACCTTTGGGGAACTTAACTTTGTGACCCCCCTTTCTTTATTCCCGGGTGCCCCAACCTTCTTTATCCCTGGTACACAACCTTTCCCAAGGAGACTAAACCGGGTGACCCAACCACTTTATCCCCGTGACACACCTTCCAGGGAGATTTAAACCCCTCGTCCCCAACCTTCTTTATCCCCGGTGCCCCAATTTCTAGGGAGATTAACTTGGGCCCCAAACCCTTCCCCTTACCCCCGGGTGCAAAACCCTTTCCGGGGAACTTAATTGGTGACCCAACCTTTTTTATTCCCGGTGCCCCCAACTTTCCAGGGAGATTTTAACCCTTGTGTCCCAACCCTTTTCTTTATCCCCCCGGTGACATAACCTTCCAGGGAGATTAACCGGGGTGCCCCAAACCTTTTTTATCCCCGGGACCAACTCCCAGGGAAATTTAAACCCTGGTGACCCAACCTTTTACCCCCCCCCGGTGACAAAACCTTCCAGGGAGACTTAACCGGGGCCCCCCAACCTTCTTTATCTTCGGTGACACAACCCTTCCACGGAGACTTAACCTGGTGACCAAACCTTTTTTTTTCCCCGGGACCCCCAAAACCTTCTTATCCCCTGGTGACAAAACCTTTTAGGGAGACGTAACCTGGTGCCCCAACCTTCTTTTTCCCCCCGGACAAACTTTTTATCTCCCGGTGAAAAAACCTTTCCCAGGGAACTTAGTCTGGTACCCCCCCTTTTTATCCCCCGGGTGACAAAACCTTCCGGGGAACTTAACCTGGTGCCCCAAACCTTCTTTTTCCCCCGGTCGAACCTTCTGGGGAGACTTAATTGGTGACCCAACCCCTTCTTATCTCCCGGTGACAAACCCTTCTTTATCTCCCGGTGCACACCTCCGGGGAGATTTAAACCCTGGTGACCCAACCTTTTTATCTCCCGGGTGCCCCAACCTTCTTTATCCCCCGGGACACAACCTTCCGGGGAGACTAACTTGGGACCCAATTTTTTTTCTCCCGAACCCAACATTCCGGGGAGATTTAACCTGGTGACCCAACCTTTTTTATCTCCCGGTGCCCCAACTCCGGGGAGACTTAAAATTGGTGCCCCAAACCATTTTTTAACCCCCCGGGGAAAAACCCCAACCTTCCGGAGACTTAAAACTGGGACCCAACCTTCTTTATCCCCCCGGTGCCCAACCTTCTTTATCTCCCGGTGACCCAACCTTCTTTACTCCCGGTAAAACCAACCTTCTTTATCCCCCCCGGTGACCCCCCTTCTTATCTCCCGGGGACCCAACCTTTTCTAGGGGACAAACTTTTTTCCCCCCTTTTTAAAATTGGTGACACAACGCGGGGCTTAAATTGGTGCCCAAACCTTCACCCCCCGGGACCCCCTTAAGCCATTACCGGGACCCCAAACCCACCCCGGGACTCAATTTCCAGGGGACAAACCCTGGAAATAACCCCTTCTTATCCTCCCGGACACCCAACCTTTTTTATCCCCCGGTGACCAAAATTCTTTACCCCCTGACACCCCTTCATTTTAACTTAACCGGTGCCCAACCTTTCTTTTTTCCCCCGGGGTCCCCCAACCTTTAGGGGAGACTTAACTTGGACCCAACTTCCTTTCCCCCGGGTGACCCATCCTTTTCCGGAAGACTTAATTGGTGCCCCATTTCTTTATCCCCCCGGGTGCCCAAAAACTTTTTTATCTCCCGTGACCAAAAACCCTTTCTTTATCCCCGGTGTCACAACCTTAGGGGACAAACCTGGTAACCCACTTTTTTTATTCCCGGGACACAACCCCACGGAGACTAACCGGGGTGACCCAACCTTTTTATCCCCCGGTGAACCAAACCTTCCAGGGAGACTTAACCTGGTGCCCCCAACCTTCTTTTTCTCCCGGTGCGAACCCCTTTGGGGGAATTTTAACTCGGTGACCCAACCTTCCTTATTCCCGGTGACAAAACCTCCAGGGAGACTTAACTTGGTGACCAAACCCTTTTTTTTTACTCTCGGGACCCAACTTCCAGGGAATTAAACCCTGGTGCCCCAAAACCTTCTTTATCCCCCCGGTGCCCCCATCCTTCTAGGGAATTAATTGGTGACCCAACCTTCTTTACTCCCGGTCCCCAAACCCTTCTTTATCCCCGGTGACACAACCTTCCGGGGAGACTTAACGGGTGACCCAACCTTTTTATCTTTCGTTGACCAACCTTCTTTATCCCCCGGGTAAACACAACCTTCCAGGGAGATTTAACCTGGTGACCCAAACCCTTTTTTATTCCCCCGGTAACCCAAATTCAAGGGTTTAAAACCGGGTGCCCCAAACTTCTTTATCTCCCGGTGAAAAAACCTTCCGGGGGGGGGGACTTAACCTGGTGCCCCAAACCCTTCTTATCCCCCGGTGAAAACCTTCTTTACTCCCGGTGACAAACCTTTCGGGAGACAAAAAGGGTGACCCAATTTCTTTTCTCCCGGTGACAAAGTTTCCCCAGGGAGATTTTAACTGGTACCCACCTTTTTTATCCCCCGGTGACACAACCCTTCCGGGAACTTAAACCTAACACAACCTTTTTTTCCCGGGACCCAACCTTCTTTATCTCCAGGTGACCCAACCTTCTTTAACCCCGGGTGACCCAAAACCTTTTTTTATCTCCCGGTGCCCAAAACCTTTTTTATCTCCCGGTACCCAACCCTTCTTTTTTCCCCGGGTGCCCCAACCTTCTTTATTCCCGGTGCCCCAACCCCTTTCTTTATCCCCCGGTGACACAACCTTTGGGGAGATTTAATTTTGGGTGACGAAACCTTCCTTTTTCCCCCTTTTCAAAACTTTGCAGGGGTTTTAAAATTGGTGCCCAAACCCTTTTTTTATCCCCCGGGGTTTGAAAAAACCCCCTTTCCCAAATGAACTTAACCGGGTGCCCCAAACCCCCTTCTTTACCCCCCCGGTGACCTAACCTTCTAGGGGACTTAATTGGTACCCAACCTTCCAGGGAGACTTAATTTGGGTGACCCAACCCTTTTATCCCCCGGTGCCCCCAACCTTCTTTATCCCCCGGGGACAAAAACCTTTCCAGGGAGACTAAACCTGGCCCAAAACCCATCTTTATTCCCGGTGACCCAAACCTTTTTTATCTCCCGGTACAAAACCCTTTTCCGGGGAGATTTTAACCTGGTGCCCCAAACCTTTCTTTTTCCCCGGGGTGCAAAATTTCAGGGACTTAACTTGGTGACCCCCAAACTTCCTTATCTCCCGGTGACAAAAACCTTCCGGGAGACTTAACCTGGTGCCCACCTTCTTTATCTCCCGGGACCCATCCTTCTAGGGAGATTTAACTTGGTGACCCAATTCTTTATCCCCGGCCCCAAACCCTTTTTTTTCCCCCCCGGACCCAACCTTTTTTACCCCCGGTGACCCAACATTCCGGGAGATTTAAACCCCTGGTGACCCAACCTTCTTTATTCCCGGTTCCCATCCTTTGGGGGAGACTTAATTTGGGTGCCCAAAACCTTTTATCCCCGGGACCCAACCTTTTTTTTTCCCCAGTGACCAACCCTTCCCGGGGAAAATTAACCGGTGACCCACCTTCTTTATCCCCCTGGCCCCAACCCTTTTTTATCTCCCGGGACAAAATCTTCCAGGGAACTTAACCTGGTGACCCAACCTTCTTTACTCCGGTGACCCAACCTTCTTTATCCCCCGGGACACAACCTTCTAGGGAGACTTCCCCCGGGGTGACCCAACCTTTTTATCTCCCGTGACACAACCTTTTTTATCTCCGGGACACAACCTTCTTTATCCCCGGTGACCACTTTCTTTATCTCCCGGTACCAACCTTCCGGGGAGATTAACCTGGTGCCCCAAACCTTTTTTTTTTCCCCCGGTGCCAACTTTTTCCGGGAACAACCTTGTTTTTTTTTTTTTTTTTCCCTTTTTTTTTTTTTTTCCGGGGAGATTTAAACCAGTGCCCCAAACCCTTCTTTTTCCCCCCGGGGACCCAACCTTCTTTATCTCCCTGTGACCAACCTTCTAGGGAGACTTAACTTTGTGCCCCAACCTTCTTTATCCCCGTGCCCCCACTTCTTTATCCCCGGTGACACAACCTTCCGGGAACTTAACCTTACCCAACCCTTTTTTTTTCCCCTACACAAACCTTTCCCATGGAGTTTAACCTGGTGACACAACCCTTTCTTTACTCCCTGACCCACCTTCTGGGGAGACTTAACTTGGTGACCGAACCTTCCTTATCTCCCCTGACAAAACCCTTTCCCAGGGAATTTAAACGGGGGACCCAACCTTTTTTATCTCCCGGTGCCCAACTTTCCCAGGGAGACTTAACCTTGCCCCAAACCCTTCTTATCCCCGGTGCCCAAAACCTTCCAGGGGAAACTTAAAACCTGGTGCCCCAACCTTCTTTATCTCCCGGGTTTGAACAACCTTCCACGGAGACTTAACCTGGTGCCCCACCTTCTTTTATCTCTTGGTGCAAACCCTTCCAGGACACCGGGTGACCCCCCAACCTTCTTTATCTCCCGGGGACAAAACCCTTTTCTATTCCGGTGACCAACCTTCTTTATCTCCCGGTGACACAACCTTTAGGGAATTTCCCGGGTGACCCAACCCTTTCTTATCTCCCGTGGACACAACCTTTTTATCCCCCCGGTGACCCAACCTTTAGGAATTTAATTTGGTGCCCAAAACCCTTTCCCTTTACCCCGGGGTGCCCCCACCTTCCGGGGGAAAACTTAACTTCGTGACCCAACCTTTATCTCCCAGTGACCCAACATTCCAGAGAGACTTAATCTTGTGACCCAACCTTCTTTATCTCCCGGTGACCCTACCTTCCAGGGAGACTTAAGCTGGTGACCCAACCTTCTTTTTTCTCTCAGTGACCAATCTTTTTTTTAATCTCCCGGTGACCCAGATTTTCGCTTAGCAGATTACAATGGGCTTAGAGAACACTTTTCATCTGTTGACTGGGGTAATGAGAAGAGCTATCAATATGAGAGTTTCCTAAACACTGTACATGCTGCCCAAAGAACATTTATCCCGTATGAAGAAAATAAATCGAATAGAAATGATCCAAAATGGATGAATAATAAGCTCAAATATCTTTTGGGACAGAAAAAAAGGAATTTTTAGGCGTATCAAAAGAGGTGAGGGTCATCTTATGAATCAGTATATTGACATTAAGAGGGACATTAAAAAGGGGATTAGAAAAGCTAAACGGGACTATGAAATTAAAGTTGCTAGGGATTCTAAAACTAACCCGAAAAGTTTTTTCCAGGTTTATAGAACAAAAGTTTGAGATAAGATAGGTCCCCTTAAAAATAATTCTGGGCATCTTACTGACAAGTAGAATGAAATGTGTTCTATTCTAAATAATTATTTTCTCTCGGTTTTCACTCAGGAAGACACTGACAGTATCCCAGTAATAAATTTTTATAGTGGGCTTGAAGACGACAAATTATGCAATATCATAGTCACTAGCGAAATGGTTATCAAACAGATAGATCGACTGAAGCAAAATAAATCCCTCGGCCCTGATGAACTTTTTCCAAGGGTTCTTTAAGAGTGTAAAATGGAACTTAGTGAACCATTAACTAATGTTTTTAATATTTCTCTTCAAACAGGTGTAGTGTCTGATATGTGGAAGATGGCTAATGTAATTCCTATTTTTAAAGCAGGGAACAAGTCGTTACCGTCAAATTACCGTCCACTAAGCCTGACTTCAATTGTAGGCAAATTATTAGAGTCAATTATAGCTGATAATATAAGAAGTCATCTGGATAAGCATAGCTTAATTAATGATACTCAGCATGGATTCACGAGGGGCTGTTCCTGCCTAACTAATTTATTAACCTTCTTCAGCAAAGCTTTTGAGACCGTTGATCATGGTAAAGAATTCGATATTGTTTTTTTAGATTTTAGTATGGCTTTTGATAGAGTGCCGCACCAGAGACTGTTAAAGAAAGTGGCAGCTCATGGCATTGGGGGAAAAGTGTTGTTATGGATCGAGTCATTGCTCACTAATAGGAACCAGAGAGTATGCTTAAATGGGTTAAATCCGAATGGGGATCTGTAACAAGTGGCGTACCACATGAATCAGTTTAAGGCCCGTTGTTGTTTATAATATATATGAATGATCTTGATGAGGGAATTACTAGTGATATGAGCAAATTCGCCGATGACACAAAGATAGGGTAGGATAATTGATTCAAACGTAGATGTTAGGGAACTCCAGGACGATTTAGACAAACTCAATACCTGGTCAGAAAAGTGGCAGATGCAATTCAATGTAGATAAATGCAAGGTTTCAGACTATGGAACAATACTCTTCTCCAGACTGAGGGACTGACCACCTCAAAACTTTAAGGGTGATGGACTGATTACATAGACTTCAAGTCTCTTCTGCTTCTATTAATTTTTCTGTATTCGACTGAATAGGCGAAACGTTTCGAAATAAAGATACCTAACTGTTGCATAAGTCTTACCTAACAACCTGTTGGTATTTTATACCATTTTGATGTTCAACAACAATATTCTTACCTTCCTCGGTGTCGTTCGTCGTGACGATCCCAGTAGTCGACTCACATTCGTCGAGTAGCACGGAGAATGCATTAGATGTTTCCACAACAGTTTCCAAAGCAGTCTCTTTCTTCTTCATCGTTTCTACCTTTCCATTCGTCTTCTTGATCGTCAACTTCATTCCATGCTGTCCAGCCACTGTCCAGGTTCCCTTCTTGACCTGAGGACTCAAAACAGGAGGACAACTACGAATCCTCTTGTTTTCCTCAGTCAGTCGCCGTATCTCCAACTTTGCTACCCTCAATTCTTCCTTAAGCAGCTGGTAAAGTTGCTTAATGGAGGGCATCTTGGTTCAGTCCAAGGAGAGTACACAAACGTCCTCACTGAGCTAAGTACACGTCACCACTCCTCAAGACCTTACTAATATCCCCTTTATATTAATACCCATCTTCCACTTATACACTTCGATCATGTCTCCCCTCATTCTTCGTCTAACAAGATTTCTTATGCTGTGTATTAATTTAGTCATTCTACACTGAATGTTTTTTAACGAATTTATGTCCATTCCGTAATATGGAGACCAGAACTGAGCTGCATAATCTAGGTGAGGCCTTACTAATGATATATAAAGCTGTAATATAACCGCTGAACTTCTGTTGCTTACACTTCTTGATATAAATCCCAGTAATCTGTTTGCCTTATTACGTACGCTTAGGCATTGCTGTCTTGGTTTAAAGTTGCTGCTTATCGTAACACCCAAGTCCTTTTCGCAATCTGTATGGCTAAGTTCTACATCATTTAACTTATAAGTACTAGGGTTGTGGATACTCCAGAGCTTCAGAACCTTGCATTTATCTATATTGAACTGCATCTGCCAGGTATTGTGCTGTACTGGTATTATGTGCTATTGTATTGTACTGATCTGTGTTAATGCACTGTACTGGTCTTTCGTGTTGTTGTGTCTTCTCTTCCGTGATATTGTACTGTAGTGGTCTTCTCTGTTATTGCACATTACTGATCTTGTGTGTTATTGTACTGTACTGGCCTTGTGTGTTATTGTACTGCACTAGTATTCCGTGTTATTATGCTGTACTGGTATTCTGTGTCACTGTTCTGTATTGGTCTTCTGTGTTATTGTACTGTTCTCGTTTTGTGTGTTATTGTACTGTGTTGGTTTTATATGTTATTGTACTGTACTGGTCTTGTGTGTTATTGTACCGTACTGGTGTTCAGAATTATTGTACTGTTCTGGTCTTCTGTGTTATTGTACCTGACTGGTATTGCTTGTTATTGTACTGGTTTTCTGTTAATGTACTGTACTGGTCTTCTGTATTATTTTATTGTACTGGTTTTGTCTTATTGAACTGTTCTGGTCTTCTGAGTTATTGTTTGTACTGGTCTTTTTTATTGCACTGTACTGGTCTTCATTGTTATTGTTCTGTATTGGTCCTCTGGGTTTTCATACTGTACAGGTCTAATGTTTCATTGCAGTGTACTGGTGTTCTGTGTTATTGTACAGTACTGGTCTTCTGTGGCATTGAACTGTACTAGTCTTCTGTGTTATTTTACTATATTGATCTTCTGTGTTATTGTTCTCTACCGGTCTTGTGTGTTATTGTACTGTACTAGACGTCGGTGTTATTGTGCTGTACTGGTCTTCTATGTTATTGTATTGTACTGGTATTCTGTGCTATTATGTTGTACTGTTCTTCTGTGTTATTGTACTGTACTCGTTTTGTGTGTTATTGTACTGTGTTGGTTTTGCATCTTATTGTACTGTACTGGTCTTGTGCATTATTGTACTGTACTGGTGTTATGAGTTTTCATACTGTTCTGGTATTCTCTGCTATTGTACTGGACTGATCTTCTGTGGTATTGTGCTGCACATGTCTTCTGTGTTATTGAACTGTACTGGTCATATGTGTTATTGTAATGTACTGATCTTCTGTGTTATTGTATTGTACTGATCTTGTTTGATATTTTACTGTACTGGTGTTCTGTGTTATTGTACAGTACTGATTTTTTTGGTTATTGTATTGTACTGGCCTTATGTGTTATTGTACGTACTTGTCTTCTGTGTTATTGTACTGTGCTGGTCTTTTTTGTATCTGTACTGTAGTGGTCATCTGTGTTATTGTACAGAACTGGTCTTTTGTGTTTTTCTAATGTGCTGGTCTTCCATGTTATTGTACTCTTCTGGTCTTCTCTGTTAATGTACTGTACTGGACTGTTCTTTTATGTTTTTGTACTGTACCTGTCTTGTGAGTTATTTTACTGTACTGGTCTTCCGTGGCATCGTACTGTACTGGTCTTGAGAGTTATTATATTGAAATGATCTTGTGAGTTATTGTACTGTACTGGTCTTATGTGATGTTGTACTTTAATGGTCTTCTGTGCTCTTGTACTACTCCTCTGTGTTATTTTGTTACTGGTCTCGTGCGTTATTGCACTGTACTGGTCTTCTTTGTTATTGTACTGATCTGGTTTTCTTCGTTATTTTACTGTTCTGTACTTCTGTGTTATTGTACAGTACTGATCTTCTGCTTTATTGTACTGATAAATTAGACACATTTGCAACTCTTGGGTATCTTTATTGAGGAAACGTTTCGCCAGACAGTGGCTTCATCAGTCCATACAAAGGAGAATCTTGAAAAACAGGAGGAGAATGAGGTAATCAGTCCCTCAGCCTTGAGTCGATGTGGTCAGTACATCAATCTTGAATAGAATACGGCATATATGCGGAGAAGCAGCTTATAAACCGTAGGCAGGAGAGGTGCAGCAGTCGTAGGTGGTGTCACATTTGTCCAATGTGGAAGAAGGTCGTGCCCAAGGGTTAGGCAATCCTGTCAGACACTGCAACTTCTTGGGATCTTAATACCTGGGAATACTTCGCTTGCCTAACCCATGGGCACGACCTACTTCCACATTGGACAAATGTGACACCACCTACGACTGCTGCACCTCTCCTGCCTACGGCATATAAGCCACTTCTCCGCATATATGCCGTATTCTGTCCAAGATTGATGGACTGACCACATCGACTCAAGGTTGAGGGACTGATTACCTCATTCTCCTCCTGTTCTTCAAGATTCTCCTTTGTATGGATTGATGAAGCCACTGTGTGGCGAAATGTTTCCTCAATGAAGATACCCAAGAGTTGCACATGTGTCTAATTTATCAGCGTGTTGGTTTTCTGAACCATTCATCTACAAGCTTTATTGTACTGTACTTCTCTTACACGTTATTGCATTGTACTGGTCTCGTGTGTTATCGTTCTGTACTGGTCTTCTGTGTTATTATACTGTACTAGTCTTCTTTGTTATTGTACTGAACTGGTCTTCTGTCTTATTGTACTACACTGGCCTTTTGTTTTTGTACTCTAATGGTCTTCTCTTTTAGTACTGTACTGGTCTTCTTTGTTATTGTACTCTACTGCCCTTCTATATTACTGTACTGTAAAGGTCTTCTTTGTTATTGTACTGTACTGGTCAACTGTATTATTCTACTGTACTGGTCTTCTCTGTTATTCTACTGCACTGGTCTTCTGTGTTATTGTACTGTACTGGTCTTCATTGTTTTTATGCTGCACTGGTTTTCAGTGTTATGGAAACTCTTTGTTGCCTATTTGTCAACCACGCCTCTACCAGGAAAAAATTATTCCTTCTATTCCGTGTGCCTTAAGTTTCCTCAAAAATGTCTGATGTGGAACTCTATCGAAAGCCTTACTGAAGTCTACATACACAATATCATATTCATTATTTGTTATTGTACTGCACAATACATATTTAAAAACGCTTGAGGCATTAAAAAGATCAGAAAAACCTGCTAAAGTGGTGTTTCATTTGTAAAAATTGTGTTTCACTGCATATTTCGACGATTTAGAGCATTTTGAACACTTTTAGACAGACCTAATTTTTTAGCTAAAATACATGAATTTTTACACTTTTTAATCAGAATTATTGCTGCAATTGAATTTTATGCTAAAAGTAGGTTATATAATAATATCTTTGTGAAGTACTTTGTTAATACATATTTTAACGACAAAAATGGAGCTTTTAAGGAAATGCTTTAAAAAGCCTTGAATCTTCGAAATATGCCAAAAAATATCATTTTCGATCATTTTTCAAAATTTATAAAAAAAAAAAATCCCACAAGAATTCCATAAAAATAAATAATTTTGAATATTTCATATGTTTTTAAAAAATACTTGAAACACTAAAAACTCAGAAAAATGTGCTAAGGTGTTTTACTGCAGATTTTTACGATACAGAGCATTTTGAAAACTTTTTGAGACAATTCTCAATTTTCAGCTAAAATACATGAATATTCACACTTTTTAATCAGAATTATTGCTGCAATTGAATTTTATGCTAAATGTAAGCTAAATGACGATATTTTTCTGAATAGTCGAAATATGCCAAAAAATATAATTTTAGATCATTTTTCAACATTTAAAAATATATAGCATATTTTTAAAAAATCCCACTAAAATTCCGTAAAAGTCAATAATAATTTTGTATATTTCATACATAGTTTATTGAAAATACTTGAAACACTAAAAACTCACAAAATGTGCTAAAATGTTTTACTCTATATTTCAAAGAATTAGAGCATTTAGAACACTTTCCACACAAGCCACATTAATAGCTAAAATACGTTCATTTTCGCACTTATAAATAGAACGACTCTCTAAATCGTAATGACACGATTGCAAACAAACCATACCACGGGCGGAATTTGAACCCGCGGTCAGAGAGTCTCAAAACTCCAGACCGTCGCGTTAGCCACTGGACCAGCTAGCCACAATAAGATTCGTCACAGTGGTGCCTATGCTAACCTTCCTATGGTGTAGAAATATACCTAGTTGGACGAATCTTATTGTGGCTAGCTGGTCCAGTGGCTAACGCGACGGTCTGGAGTTTTGAGACTCTCTGACCGCGGGTTCAAATCCAACCATTGGTATGGTTTATAAATCAGAATTACTGCTGCGATTTAATTCTATGCTAAAAGTAAGCTAAATTATGCAATTTCTGTGAAGTACTTTTTTAATGTATATTTTATCTAAAAAAATGCAGTTTCTTTAGAAATGTTTGAAAAATCTTTGAATTGTGAAAAGATGCCAAAAATATAATTTTTGATAATTTTTTTTTTAAATTTATAAATATTTTACATATTTTTAAAAAGTCGCACTAAAATTCGATAAAAATGAATAATAATTTTGAACATTTCATATTTTTTTTTTAAATACTTGAAACATTAAAAAACTCAGAAAAATATGCTAAAATGATGTTTTGCTGCATATTTCGACGATTTAGAGTAATCTTAACGCTTTTCCGACAAACCTCATTTTCTAGCTAAAATTAACAGACTTTCAAACTTTTAAAGTTTATCCTAAAGTTTATCCTAAAATTTATCTAAATTATGATATTTTTGTGAAGTACTTTGTCAGTGCATGTTTTAACGAAAAAAAATTGAAGTTTTTCAAGAAATGCTTCAAAAAGTCTTGAATCGCCGAAATATTCCAAAAAATACCCTTTTCGATTATTTTTCAACGTTTATAAATATTTTACATATTTTTAAAAAATAACACTAAAAGTCGGTATAAACCAATAATAATTTTGTATATTTCATAGATATTTTTAAAAATACTTGAAACATTAAAAAACTCAGAAAAATGTGCTTAAATGGTGTTTTATTGCATATTTCGACGATTTAGAGCATTTTGAATGCTTTTCTGACAAACCTCATTTTTTAGCTAAAATACCTCGATTTTCACACTGGTGCGATTAAATTTTGTGTTAAAAGTAAGCTAAATCAGTTCTTTTTTGGGAACTTGTTTTTCAGTATATTAAAAATGACTGAAACATTAAAAATCTAAGAAAAATGTGCTAAGTTGGTGTTTTTCTGCATATTTCGATGAGTTAGAGGAATCTGAACGCTTTTCCGACAAACCTCATTTTCTAGCTATAATTCATAGAGTTTCACATTTGAAACACTAAAAAAAACTAACAAAATATGCTAATATGATGTTTTACTTCATATTTTGGACGAATTAGAGAATTTAGAACACTTTTCACACGAGCCACATTTAATACCTAAAATCATTTGCACTCTTTTAAATCGGAATTACTGCTACAATTGAATTTCATGCTTAATGTAAGCTAAATTATGCAATTTATGTGAAGCACTTTTTTAATGCATATTTTAACTGAAAAAAAATTGCTGCTTCTCTAGAAATATTGGAAAAAGCTTTGAATTGCCAAAAAATATAATTTTCGATCATTTTTCAAAATTTATAAATATTTTACATATTTAAAAAAATCGAAATGAAATTCGATAGAAATTAATAATAATATTTAATATTTCATAATTTTTATTTTAAATATTGGAAACATTAAAAAACTCAGAAAAATATGCTAAAATTATGTTTTACTGCATATTTCGACGATTTTGAGCAATGTTAATGCTTTTCCGACAAACCTCATTTTCTAGCTAAAATTCATAGATTTTCACACTTGTAAACAGAATTACTGCTGCAATAGAATTTTGATGCTAAAACAAAGCTAAATTATGATATTTTTTTGAAGTACTTTATCAATACATGTTTTAACTAAAAAAATTAGAAGTTATTTTAAAAAGGCTTGAAAAAGCTTTGAATCGCCAAACTATTCCAGAAAATTATCCTTTTCTATCATTTTTCAACATTTATAAATATTTTACATATTTTTAAAAATTCCACTAAAAGTCGATATAAACCAATAATAATTTTGAATATTTCACATTTTTTAAAAATACTTGAAACATTAGAAAATTCAGAACAATATGCTAAAATGGTGATTTACTGCATATATCGACGATTTACAGCATTTTAAATGATTTTCTGACAAACCTCATTATTTTTAGCTAAAATACGTGGATTTTCAAGCTTCTAAACAGAATTGCTGCTGCAATTAAATTTTGTGTTAAAAATAAGATAAATCAGTTCTTTTTTTGTAAGTTGGTTTTCGCTATATATTTAAAAATGCCTGAAACATTAAAAAAATCAGAAAAATGTGCTATAATGGTGTTTTACTTCATATTTCGAGGAGTTAGAGGAATGTGAACGCTTTTCCAACAAATCTCATTTTCTAGCTAAATTTCATAGATTTTCACACTTTTAAACAGAATTACTGCAGCAATTAAGTTTTATATTAAAAGTAATCTTAATCATGCTATTTTTGTGAAGTACGTTGTCAGTACATATTATAACTAAAAAAATTGCAGTATTTTTAGAAATGCTTGAAAAAGCCTTGAATCGCCGAAATATTCAAAAAAATATTTTCGATCATTTTTCAACATTTATAAGTATTTTACATATTTTTAAAAAATCCCACTAAAATTCGATATAAATTAGTAATAATTTTGAATATTTCATATATTTAAATAAAAATTCTTGAAACATTAAAAAACTCAGAAAAATGTGCTAAAATGGTGTTTTACTGCATATATCAACGCTTTTCTGACCAATCTCAACTATTAGCTAAAAACGTTTCTCTAGAAATGTTAGAAAAAGCTTTGAATTGCCGAAATATGCCAAAAAAATATTTTCGATCATTTTTCAACTTTTATAAATATAGTATAACTTAAAAAAAAAAAACGAACCAAAAAACCGAGAAAAACCGATAATAATCTTGAATATTTCATATATATTTTTTAAAATACTTGAAAGATTAAAAAATGGTGTTTTACTGCATACTTCTACGATTTAGAGCATTTCGAACACTTTTTGGACGAACCTCACAATTTTTAGTAAAATACTTGGATATTCGCACTATTTAATCAGAATTATTGCTGCAATTGAATTTTGTGCTAAAAGTAAGCTAAATTATATTTTTGTGAAATACTTTGTAAATGCATATTTTAATTAAAAAAATTCGAGTTTTTCAAGAAATGCTTGAAAAATCTATGAACTGTCGAAATATGAAAAAAGTATCATTTTCGATCATTTTTAATCATAAATATATTACATATTTTTAAAGAAATCCTACTAAAAGTCGATGTAAATCAATAATTATTTTGAAAATTTCTTACATGTTTTTTAATAACACTTGAAACATTAAAAAAAAAATAAAAAAAAAATAAGAAGTGCTGAAGCATTTTAAACACTTTTCTCTCAATCCTCATTTTTTAGCTAAAATACAGAGATTTTCTCAATTTTAATCAGGTATGCTGCTGCATTTAAATTTTTTATAAAAAGTACGCTAAATTATGTCTTTTTTTGGGGGGGGGGAAGCTGGTGTTCAGTATATATTTAAAAATACTTGAAGCATGAAAAAAATCAGAAAAATATGCTTAAATGGTACTTTACTGCATTACAATGATACTAAAAGTCTCCTCCTTACCTACTCTCCTACCTTTCTCTTTCTCTACCTCCCTCTCTCCCTTCCTTCCTTCCTACTGACAAGAATTACAAAGAAACTAAAAGCTTCCTTCATCCCTACCATCCTACCTCCCTCCCTCTCTCCCTTTCTACCGACACGAATTACAAAGATGCGAAAAAAGTCCTCCATACCTCCCTACCTTCATCCCACACTCTCCCTACCTTCATACCACACTCTCCCTACCTTCATCCCACACTCTCCCTACCTTCATCCCACACTCTCCCTACCTTCATCCCACACTCTCCCTACCTTCATCCCACACTCTCCCTACCTTCATCCCACACTCTCCCTACCTTCATACCACACTCTCCCTACCTTCATCCCACACTCTCCCTACCTTCATCCCACACTCAACCTACCTTCATCCCACACTCTCCCTACCTTCATCCCACACTCTCCCTACCTTCATCCCACACTCTCCCTACCTTCATCCCACACTCTCCCTACCTGCATCCCACACTCTCCCTACCTTCATCCCACACTCAACCTACCTTCATCCCACACTCTCCCTACCTTCATCCCACACTCTCCTACCTTCATCCCACACTCTCCCTACCTTCATCTCACACTCTCCCTACCTTCATCCCACACTCTCCCTACCTGCATCCCACACTCTCCCTACCTTCATCCCACACTCTCCCTACCTTCATCCCACACTCTCCCTACCTTCATCCCACACTCTCCCTACCTTCATCCCACACTCAACCTACCTTCATCCCACACTCTCCCTACCTTCATCCCACACTCTCCCTACCTTCATCCCACACTCTCCCTACCTTCATCCCACACTCTCCCTACCTGCATCCCACACTCTCCCTACCTTCATCCCACACTCAACCTACCTTCATCCCACACTCTCCCTACCTTCATCCCACACTCTCCCTACCTTCATCCCACACTCCCCTACCTTCATCTCACACTCTCCCTACCTTCATCCCACACTCTCCCTACCTCATCCCACACTCTCCCTACCTTCATCCCACACTCTCCCTACCTTCATCCCACACTCTCCCTACCTCATCCCACACTCTCCCTACCTTCATACCACAAGAATTACGAAGATGCTAGAATTCCACCATATTTCCTTGGCACTTCACTCCCTCCTTCTACCTCTCTCTCTGTCTCACCTTCTCTCCTCTGCACTTCACTCTCCTCCTCCTCTCTCTCTCTCTCTCTCTCTCTCTCTCTCTCTCTCTCTCTCTCTCTCTCTCTCTCTCTCTCTCTCTCCCTCTCTCTCTCTCTCTCTCTCTCTCTCTCTCTCTCTCTCTCCTCTCTCTCTCTCTCTCTCTATATATTATATATAATTATATATATATATATATTATTATATATATCTCCCATCTTTCCTATAGACAACAATTAAATTGATACCGAAAGTCTGCTCATTACCTCTCTACTTACCTATCTACATAACTCTCTCCTCATACATTCCTACCAAGAAGACTTTCAAGAACTAGGAGAATACACCTATCCTACCTACCTTCCTACCTAATAGGTAAGAGTGACACTAAGAAACTATTCCTATGCACCAGAAATGCCAAGAAAACTCTCTTCTCGTCTGCTACATTACAAACTCCTAGCATCAGAGACTACCATACATTATAGTTGCTTATAACTACATTTTCATAAAACCTAACTTGATGTAATAATTAGATTAATTTGCATTAAATATTACGAAAAACTTTCGTACCTACCCTCCTACCTCCATCCCTCCCTCTCACTCTCTCCCACTCTCTCTCTCCCTACACCTCTCCCTACTTTCCTACCTCCATCCCTCCATCCCTCCATCCCAGTGTCTATCCCTACACCTCTCACTACTTACCTACCGACAAGAATTACGTCTCTAAAAACCTCCTCCACGCTTACCTTCCTACCTACCTCTCTCCCCCTCATTCCCTACATTCCTACTGACAAGAATTAGGAAAATACTCAAAAAGATTCCTTCATCCCTACCTTGAAACTGCATCCAACACCTTCTTTATCCATACCTTCCTACCGAGATAAATTACAAAGATACTAAACGTCTCCTCTGTACCTACGTTTCTACCTCTCTCCCTACCAATCTCTATCTCTTCCTCCCTCTCTCCCTTCCTTCCTACAGACATGAATGACAAAGATACTAAAAGCCTTCTCCATCAAAATGGTATACAATACCGACAGGTTTGTAGGTAAGACACATAGGCAACATTTAGGCAACTTTATTCCGAAACGTTTCGCCTACACAGTAGGCTTCTTCAGTCGAGTACAGAAAGTAATCAGTGCATCACCCTTGAAGTCGTATATTTGAGGTTGTCAGTCCCTCAGCCTGGAGAAGTTCTGTTCCAAAGGCGAAACGTTTCGGAATAAATTTGCCTAAATGTTGCCTATGTGTCTGACCTACCAACCTGTCGGTATTGTATACCATTTTGATATTCACTCTGTAAGACACTGCAACACTATGGCATCTTGGTACAGCAGAGAAAACACCTTGGACAATTTTTTCAAGTGAGAATAGTTTCATCTGAGAGGGACGTGACCTCTCAGTGGCTACATTCTCACTACTACTACTCTGCACCTCTCCGTCCGACAGTATTTAAGTCTCAACACTGCCTACTTTCTCTACTCGACTGAAGAAGCCTACTGTGTAGGCTAAACGTTTCGGAATAAAGTTGCCTAAATGTTACCTATGTGTTTTCCCTACCAGCCTTCTCCATCCCTCTCTCACTTCCTACCTCGCTCCCCCTCTCCCTTCCTACCTCGCTCCCTCTCTCACTTCCTACCAACACAAATTGCAAAGATACGAAAAGATTCCTCCAAATCCACCTTCCTACCTGCCTCCCTTCCTCCCACTCTCACCCTACCTTCCTACCAACAAGTATAACGAAAATGCTAAAAGATTCCTCCGTAATACCTTCGTTCTCACTCCCTCCCACTCTCTCTCCCTCTCTATCTCCCTACCTTTCTCCCTTCTTTCCTACACACAACAATTACAAAGATACTGCAAGCCTGCTCACTACCTCTGTACTTACCTATCTACATAACTCTCTCCATACATTCTTACCTAGAATACTTTCAAGATTTAGGGAAATACTCCTATTCTACCTACCTTCCTACCTAATAGGTGAGAGTGACACTAAGAAGCTATTCCTTATGCAGCAGAAATGCCAAGAAAACTCTCTTCTCGTCTGCTACATTACAAACTCCTAGCATCAGAGACTACCATGCATTGTAGTTGCTTATAACTACATCATTATTAAACTTAACTTGATGCAGGACTTAGATTATTTTGCATAAAATATAATCAAACACCTTCACAGCATAGAAAAAAAATATGTATCTACATACTTACCTAATAATGGCGGAAAGTGGACCTGTGATCAAAGACAAGAGAGAGAGAAGATTATTCACATGTGCCCAACAATATTGCCGGAACTAGTATTAAGCAAAACTTCTCATAAATATTACAAGTTTGTGTGTATCTATGGTCTCCCTCCCTTATTCTCTCTCTCCTTACCTCTCTCCTTCCCTATCTTAGTCACTGTACATTTCCCCCCCCCCTTTTTTTATATACACAGGGTTTGACGAGCTTAAGGATCCCTAGCTTTATTGACAAGCTATTTACAGGTTAAGGATTTCTAACTTTATTGACAAGCTAAGAGCTGTTACCTACATCAGCTCATTTGAAAGCATTTTTATTGTTATGAAACATACAAGTATTTTTATTGTTATGAGACATACAAGTATTTTTATTGTTATGAGACATACAAGTATTTTTATTGTTATGAGACATACAAGTATTTTTATAGTTATGAAACATACAAGTATTTTTATTGTTATGAGACATACAGGTAGGGAGCAGGATGAAGTTGGAGCCATCTGTGGGCCAGCATTTTCATTTCATCAACTGACTTTATCTCGTTGACATTTTTATGGTGTACGAATGTGTTCCATACTCGAGTCATCCTGGGTATATATGATCTCAGATGGAGTGATGTTCTCACTCTCCCTTAGTGCTTAGCTCACAGTAAATAACAACAGGCATTTAATTAATTAACACAGGTGAGATTGAATATTAAGAGAGTGAAGCAGGGAGGGTGGGGGTAATGGTGGGGGTCCTTTCCCCCCTTCCCCCTCGCTGCCGGCGCCATTTTTAAATGTATTGTTGTGATCATAAAATATCATTCGTTGTTATTCTTCTTGCTCTTGTGATTATGTGGTGGTTATTTCATGGTGATTGGCTCATTCTTTAGATTTGAAACATATTTACATCTCAATTTCCAGCTGTATTTCCAACATAGTAATATTGTGTAGTGTATAATAAGAGGCAGTTATCTTTCGAAGTAATTTTAGAGGTGTAACTTAAAAAGTCTTGGTAGAACTTTAATGAGGAGAGAGAAAGAGGCAGCAGTAGCAGGTGAGAGAGAGTCAGCATAATTAATTAACAGATTGAAAGACAGAGTGAGAGAGGCACTAGTTAGAAGAAGCAACAATAAGAGGCACGCAGTAAATACAAATATAAATTTAATTGATTCAACATCCGGTGGTCAGTTTAACTTACTTAGAGAAGAGATAGAATTCCAGGAGATGGAAGGTGGGGGGGTTGACTTACAAGACTTATAAAGAATTAGAAAGATACTAAAAGCCTAATTCATACCTATCTTCCAACCTCCCCCCTTCCTCCCTCTCTCTCTCTCTCTCTCTCTCTCTCTCTCTCTCTCTCTCTCTCTCTCCCTACCTCTCCTTCTAACGACAAGAATTACGAAGATGATAAAAGCCTCCTCCAACCTACCTTCCTACCTGCTGTTCTACCTTCATCCCTCTCTCTCTCTCTCCCTACCTTCCAACAGAAAACAATTTTCAAGTTACTTAAACTCCCTCCATACTAACCTTCCTACCTCCCTCCCTTCCTCTCTCCCTGAGCTCTCTCTCTCTTCCTATCCGCCAAGAATTAAATGATACTAATTAATCCGAATACTTACCTGCCATCCGTACTCCCCCCCTCCCTCGCAACCTCCCTCCCTCCTTCTCCTCACTACCTCCCTCCTTCTCTCGCTACTCCCTCCCTCCTTCTCTCACTACCTCCTCCTCCTCCTCGTCTGCCAGTCCCTCCCTCCCTCCCTCGCTGCCCTCACTCCCTAGCCCGGGGGGGGGGGGGGGGGGGAACCTACTAGTATTATCAAAATGTTAAATATCCATGATCATAACCTAAGTTCTACTCTAACCTCCCTCTCTTCGTCTCTAACCTCCCTACACGAATCCACTCCCTACCTGCCGGTACATTCCCTCCCTCCAGGGGGTCCACCACAGTCCTCCCCTTACACCTCACCCTACCTTCCTACCTGCCGTCCTCCCTCCCACGTCTCTCGTCTCCTTACACCCTCCCTACCTCCTACCTCCGTCCCTCCCTCCCACTGTCCCTCCTCCCCTTACACCGTCTCCCACCCTCCTACCTACATCCCTCCCTCCCACTGTCTCTCTCCCCTTTCACACCTCTCCCTACCCTCCTACCTCCATCCCTCCCTCCCACGGTCGCTCTCACCTTCCACCTCTCCCTACCCTCCTACCTATAATCCTCTCCTTCCCACTGATCTCTCTCCCCTTACAAACATCTCCCTACCCTCCTACCTACATCCTCCCTCCCACTGTCTCTCTCCTCTCCTTCCATTCCACCTCTCCCTAACCCTCCTACCTAATCCCTCCTTCCCACTGTCTCTCCTCCCCTTACAACCTCTCCCTTACCTCCGACCTACATCCCTCCTCTCCCACTGTCTCTCTCCCCTTACACTCTCCCTACCCTCCTACCTAAATCCCTCCTTCCCACTGTCCTCTCTCCCCTTACACCTCTCCTAACCCTCCTACCTACATCCCTCCCTCCCACTGTCTTCTCTCCCCCTTCCACTCTCCCTTAACCCTCCTACCTAAATCCCTCCTTCCCACTGTCTCCTCTCCCCTTACACCTCTCCTACCTTCCTACCTACTTCCCTCCCTCTCCCACTGTCTCTCTCCCCTTACACCTCTCCCTACCCTCCGACCTACATCCCTCCCATCCCACTGTCTCTCTTCCCAGCCTTCCACCTCCCCTACCCTCCTACCTAAATCCTCCTTCCCACTGTCTCTCTCCCCTTACACCTCTCCCTACCCTCCTACCTACATCCCTCCCTCCCACTGTCTCACCTCACCTTACACCTCTCCCTACCTTCCTACCTACACCCTCCTCCCCACGCTCTCCTCCCCTACACCTCTCCCAACCCCCTACCTACATCCCTCCCTCCCACTGTCTCCCCATTACAACCTCCCCGACCTTCCTACGCTTACATCCCTCCCTCCCACTGTCCTCTCCCTCTTACAACCTCTCCCTAACCCTCCTACCCTACATCCCCCTCCCACTGTCTCTCTCCCCTTACACCTCTACCTACCCTCCTACCTACCTCCCTCCTCCCACTGTCTCCCATTACACCTCTCCCTACCATCCTACCTACATCCCTCCCTCCCACTGTCTCTCTCCCCTTACACCTCTCCCTACCCTCCTACCTACATCCCTCCCCTCCCACTGTCTCTTCTCCCCTTACACCTCGACCGATCCCTCGTACCTACATCCCTCCCTCCCACTGTCTCTCTCCCCTAACACTCGACCTCCCCTCCCTACGACATCCCTCCCTCCCACAGTCCACTCTCCTCACCTTTACACCTCTACCTACCCTCCTACCTCCATCCCTCCCTCCCACTGTCCTCTCTCCCCCTTACACCCTACCTACCCTCCTACCTTAACTACATCCCTCCCTCCCACTGTCTCTCTCCTTTAACACCTCTCCCTAACCCTCCTACCTACATCCCTCCCTCCCACTGTTCCTTCTCTCCCTTACACCTCTACCTACCCTCCTACCTACATCCCTCCCTCCCACTGTCTCTCCCCATTACACTCTCCCTACCATCCATACCTAACATCCCTCCCTCCCACTGTCTCTCGCCCTTACACCTCACCACCCTCCTACCTACATCCCTCCCTCCCACTGTCTCCTCCTCTTACAACCTCTCCCGCCCTCCTACCGACATCCTCCCTCCCACTGTCTCTCTCACCCTTACTCCTCTCCCTACCTTCCCTAACTCCATCCGCTCACTCCCACGTCTCTCTATCCCCTTACACCCTCTCCCTACCCTCCTACCTTCATCCCGACCTCCCAACTGTCTCTCTTCCCCTTACAACCTCTCGCCTACCCATCCGCTATCCTACATCCCTCCCCTCCCACTGTCTCTCTCCCCTTACAACCTCTCCCTACCCTCCTACCTACTCCTCCCTCCCACGGTCCTCTCACCCCTTACACCTCTCCTAAACCCTCTACCTACATCCCTCCCTCCCACTGTTCTCTCTCCCCTTACACCTCTCCCTAGCCCTCCTACCTACATCCCTCCCTCCTCACTGTCACTCTCCCCCTTAAACCTCTCCCTACCACTCCTACCTACATCCCTCCCTCCCACTGTCTCTCTCCCCTTACACCTCCCCTACCCTCCTACCTACATCCCTCCTCCAACTGTCTCTCTCCCTTACACCTCTCCCCTACCCTCTACCGTACATCCCTCCCTCCCACTTCTCTCTCCCTTACACATCTCCCTACAGCTCCTACGTACATCCCTCCCGCCCACTGTCTCTCTTCTCTCTCTCTCCCCTTTCATCACCTCTCCTACTCCTCCTACCTACATCCTCCCTCCCACTGTCCTCTCTCTCCCCATTCACCCTCCCTACCCTCCTACCTACATCCCTCCTCCCACTGTCTCTCGCCCTTTTCATTCACCTCTCCCTACCCTCCTACCTACATCCTCCCTCCAACTGTCTCGCTCCCCTTACAACCTCTCCCTACCCTTCTAACCTACATCCCTGATCCCTCCCCTCCACTATTCCTCAATCCCATTACACATCTCCCTAACCCCTCCAACTTACATCCCTCCCTCCCCACTGTCTCTCTCCCCATTCACCTCTCCTTACCCTCCTACCTACAATCCCTCCCGCCCACTGGTCTCTCTCTCCCTTTCCCCTCTCCATACCCTCCTACCTACATCCCTCCCTCCCCCGTCTCTCTCACCCAATTCACCTCTCCGATACCCTCCTACCTACATCCCTCCCTCCCACTGTCTCTCTCCTCACTCCCCTTACACCTCCCCCTACGCCTTCTACCACATCCCTCCCTCCCCACTATCTCTCTTCCCCTTACACCATCTCCCTACCCTCCTACGGTACATCCCTCCCTCCCTCTGTTCTCTCTCCCCTTTCACCTCTCCTACCCTCCTACTACATCCCTCCTCCACCCACTGTCTCTCTCCCCTTTTCACCTCTCCCTACCCTCCTACCTACATCCCTTCCCTCTACTCCCTCCTCTCCCCTACACCTCTCCCTACCCTCACTACCCCATCCCTCCCTCCCAACTGTCGCTCTCACTCTCCCCCTTTCACAATCTCCCTACCCTCTCCTACCTACATCCTCCCTCCTCCCACTGTCCTCTCTCCCCCTTACACTCTCCCTACCCTCCTACGTACATCCCGCCTCCCCTGTCTCTCTCCCCTTTCACCTCCTCCCTACCTCCTACCACATCCCTCCTCCCACTGTCTCTCTCCCCTTTCCACCTCTCCTACCCTCCACCTTACATCCCCCCTCTTACTCTCTCTCTCCCCTTACACCTCTCCCTACCCTCCTACCTCCATCCCACCCTCCCACATGTCTCGTCTCCCCTTTCACCTCTCCCTACCCTCCTACCTGACACCCTCCCTCCCACTGTCCTCTCTCCCCTTACACCTCCTCCGACCCTCCACGTACATCCCTCCCTCCCAGCTGTCTCTCTCTCATCCCCTTTCACCTATCCCTACCCGCCTACCTACATCCCTCCCCTCCCCACTGTCTCTCGCCCCATTTCACCTCTCCCTACCCTCCTACTACATCCCTCCCTCGTACTTCTCTCTCTCCCCTTACACCTCTCCTACCCTCCTACCTCGACCCTATCCCTTCCCTCCCACTGTCCTCTCCCCTTTCACCTCTGCCCTAGCCCTCCTACCTACATCCCTCCCTCCCACTGTCGCTCTCCCCTTAACCTCTCCCTACCCTCGGCTACATACATCCCTCCCCTCTTACTCTCTCTCCTCCCCTTACACTCTCCCTACCCTCCTACCTCCATCCCTCCCTCCCACTGTCTCTCTCCCTACACCTCTCACTACTTACCTACCAACAAGAATTACAAAGTCTCTGAAAGCCTCCTCCATACATACCTTCCTACCTACCTCTCTCCCCCTCATTCCCTACATTCCTACTGACAAGAATTAGAAAAATGCTCAAAACGTGTCCTCCATCCCTACCTTCCAACTTCATCCAACACTTTCTCTATCCATACCTTCCTACCGAGATGAATTACAAAGATACTAAACGTCTCCTCTATACCTACGTTCCTACCTCTCTCCCTACCTCTCTCCCTACCTCTCTCTATCTCTTCCTCCCTCTCTCCCTTCCTTCTTACAGACATGAATGACAAAGATACTAAAAGCTTTCTCCATCCCTCTCTCCCTTCCTACCAACACTAATTGCAAAGATATGAAAAGAATCCTCCATATCTACCTTTCTACCTGCCTCCCTTCCTCCCACTCTCTCCTACCTTCCTACCAACAAGTATTACGAAAATGCTAAAAGATTTCTCCGTACTACCTTCGTTCTCACTCCCTCCCACTCTCTCTCCCTCTCTAGCTCCAATCCTTCTCCCTTCTTTCCTAACACTCAACAATACAAAGATACTACATAGCCTGCTCACTTAACTCTGTACTTACCTATCTACGTAGCTCCTCTCCATACAGAAGACTTAAAGAATTAGGGAAATACTACTATCCTCACCTCCTTCCTACCCTAATAGGTAATAGTGACATCTAAGAACCTATTCCTATGCACCTAAATGCCCAGAAAAAATCTTTTCCCTCTCGTCTGCTTACTTACAAACTCCTAGCACAGAAACTACCATACATTTATAATTCTTATAACTACATTTTTATCAAACAACCATTCACAGCAAAAAAAAGAAATACAATACGATACTTACCTAATAATGGCGAAACTGGAACCTGGATGAACAAAGACAAGAGAGAGAAGAATTATTCCATGTACCCCAACAATATGTGCCGGGGAACTAGTATTAAGCAAAAGTTGTGATAACTATGGTTTCCCTCACTACACTCTCTCTCCCTACCTCTCCTTCTACCGAAAAGAATTACGAAGATATTAAAAGCCTCCTCCATACCTACCTTCTTACATTCTCTCCTCCCTATATCCTTTCTCATCTCCTCCCTACCATTCCAATAGAAGACAATTTCAAAATAGAAAAGCGCCGCCATACCTACCTTCCTACCTCCCTGCCTCTCTCTCCTCCCTAGCTCTCTTACTTCCCTTCCTATTGGGCAAGATATCCGAAGATATTAAATGCTCCTCAATACCTACTTACCATTCTAACCTCCGTCCCTACCTACTTGGATTATAAAAAATATTAAAAGCTCAATCATACTTATATTCCTCCCACATTCCCTCCTTCTCACAATCTCCTCTTCTCTCTCTCTCTCTTCTTTCCTCTCTCTTTCAATCTCTCCGTCTCTCTCTCTCTCTCTCTCTCTCTCTCTCTCTCCTCTCTCTCTCTCTCTCTCTCTCTCTCTCTCCTCCCGCTCCTCTCTCCTCTCTCTCTCTCTCTCTCTCTCTCTCAACACTCTCTCTCTCTACCTACACTCTCCCTACCTTCCTACCAAGAAGAATTACAAAGTCTATGAAAGCTTTCTCCATACCTACCTTCCTACCTACCTCATTCCCTACATTCCTACCGACAAGAATCAGGAAGATGCTAAAAGATTCCTCAATCCCTACCTTCCTACCTAACTCTATCCACCACACTCTCACTGCTTCTGCTGCTGCCTCTGTATTAGACTAATGAAGCCTGCTGTGCAGGTGAAGCGTTTTGGACTGAAGACACCTAACTGGGTGTCCCTCCAACACCACCCACATGCTTACATAAACACTGTGTTAATGTAGTAGGTTCACCGGTATTGTCCCGGCCCTATGTCTTTTCCTGCGTTATGTTAGAGTACCAGGCATGTCTACCCAGGAGACCTGCCATCTTCACCTTCGCTATACCACTCTCAAAAATATTTTTTTTTATTTTATTATCACACTGGCCGATTCCCACCAAGGCAGGGTGGCCCGAAAAAGAAAAACTTTCACCATCATTCACTCCATCACTGTCTTGCCAGAAGGGTGCTTTACACTACAGCTTTTAAACTACAACATTAACACCCCTCCTTCAGAGTGCAGGCACTGTACTTCCCATCTCCAGGACTCAAGTCCGGCCTGCCGGTTTCCCAGAATCCCTTCATAAATTTACTTTGCTCACATTCCAACAGCACGTCAAGTATTAAAAACATTTGTCTCCATTCACCCCTATCAAACACGCTCACGCCCATGCCTGCTGGAAGGTCCAAGCCCCTCAGCACACAAAAACCTCCTTTAAACCCCCTCCCTCCAACCTTTCCCTTCCTAGGCCGACCCCTACCCGCCCTTCCTTCCACTACAGACCTGATACACTCATGAAGTCCATTCCTGTTTCGCTCCATTCTCTCTACATGTCCGAACCACCTCAACTACCCTTCCTCAGCCCTGTGGAGCAACAGTTTTGGTAATCCCGCACCTCCTCCTACTTCCAAACTTCGAATTCTCTGCATTATATTCACACCACACCATTGCCCTCAGACATACATCTTCCACTGCCTCCAGCCTTCTCCTCGCTGCAAACATTCAACACCCTGCTTCATCACACCCATATAAGGAGCGTTGGGTAAAACTAAATACTCTCCATACTTCCCCTCTTTGCCTCCGAAGGACAAAGTTCTTTGTCTCCACAGACTCCCTAAGTGCACCACTCACTCTTTTTCCCTCATCAATTCTAATATACACACTCATCTTTCATAGACCCATCTGCTGACAAACGTCACACCCAATATCTGAAATACGTTCACCTCCTCCAGACTCCTCATATCTCGTCTCTCCCCAATCTGATATTCCAATCTTTCCATCACCTCATCTTTTGTTATCCTCATAACCTTACTCTTCCTGATTCACCTTTAATTTTCTTCTTTTGCACACCCTACCAAATTCATCCATCAATCTCTGCAACTTCTCTTCAGAATCAAAAATATATTATTGACAATTGTAGTGACTCCTATAAAAGTGGCTGGAGTGGGAATAACACCACCGTGGCTACAGTCAGGGAGGCAGGAGTGGGAATAACAACAATAACAACACCGTGGCTACTGTCAGGGAGGCAGAAGTGGGAAATAACACCACCGTGGCTATTGTCTGAGAGCAGGATGGAATAACACCACCGTGAACTATGTCAGGGGCAGAGTGGGGAATAACACCACCTTAAGCTACTGTGAGCGAGGCAGGAGTGGGAATAACGACCACCGTGGCTATCATGTCAGGGGAGCAGCTGTGGGGAAAAACAACCACTGGCTACCTGTCTGGAGGCAGGAGTGGAATAACACCACCGTGCTGTTTGTCAAATAGAGGCTGAGGGGAAAACAACCACCGTGAACTACTGTCGGGCAGGAGGCCAGGAGTGGAATAACACCACCTTAACTACTGTCAGTGAGGCAGGAGTGGAGATAACGGCACGCACGTGGCTCCTGTCAAGGAGGCAGGAGTGGGAATAACCACCACCTTAGCTACTGTGAGCGAGGCAAAGTGGAAAAACACCTCACCGTGGCTACTGTCTGGTAGGCAGGAGTGGGATAACACCACCGTGGCTTGTTGTCAAAGAGAACAGGAGTGGGAATATCACCCCGTGACTACTGTCAGGAGGCAGGAGTGGAATAACACCACCGTGGCTACTGTGAGAGAGACTGGAGTAGAAAAACACCACAATGACTACTCTCATGAACTGAGTGGGAATAACACAACCGTGGCTACTGTCAGGGAGGCAGGAGTGGGAATAACACCACCGTGACTACTGTCAGAGAGGCTGGAGTGGGAATAACACCACCGTGACTACTGTCAGGGAGGCTGGAGTGGGAATAACACCACCGTGGCTACTGTCAAGGAGGCAGGAGTGGGAATAACACCACCTTAGCTACTGTGAGCGAGGCAGGAGTGGGAAAAACACCACCGTGGCTACTGTCTGGGAGGCAGGAGTGGGAATAACACCACCGTGGCTGTTGTCAAAGAGAAGCAGGAGTGGGAATAACACCACCGTGACTACTGTCAGGGAGGCAGGAGTGGGAATAACACCACAGTGGCTACTGTCAGAGAGACTGGAGTGAGAATAACACCACAATGACTACTCTCATGGAAGCAGGAGTGGGAATAACACAACCGTGACTACTGTCAGGGAGGCAGGAGTGGGAATAACACCACCGTGGCTACTGTCAGAGAGGCTGGAGTGGGAATAACACCACCGTGACTACTGTCAGGGAGGCTGGAGTGGGAATAACACCACCGTGGCTACTGTCAAGGAGGCAGGAGTGGGAATAACACCACCTTAGCTACTGTGAGCGAGGCAGGAGTGGGAAAAACACCACCGTGGCTACTGTCTGGGAGGCAGGAGTGGGAATAACACCACCGTGGCTGTTGTCAAAGAGAAGCAGGAGTGGGAATAACACCACCGTGACTACTGTCAGGGAGGCAGGAGTGGGAATAACACCACCGTGGGTACTGCCAGGGAGGCAGGAGTGGGAATAACACCACCGTGACTACTGTCAGGGAGGCAGGAGTGGGAATAACACCACCGTGGGTACTGCCAGGGAGGCAGGAGTGGGAATAACACCACCGTGACTACTGTCAGGGAGGCAGGAGTGGGAATAACACCACCGTGACTACTGTCAGGGAGGCAGGAGTGGGAATAACACCACCATGGTTGACGCTTTAGAATCCAAATTAGCATATCATGAATTATAAATAGTAGTATTAGTAGTAGTAGTAGTAGTAGTAGTAGTAGTAGTAGTATAATAATAATAATAATAATAATAATAATAATATAATAATAATAATAATAATAATAATAATAATAATATAATAATATAATAATAATAAAAAATAATAAAATAAAATTTGCGACCACTGTCAGCCTCAGAGTTATCTCTGAGTTAGCAGACCTTGCCACGTGGAGGTCAGTGGTTCGTCTTTAAGGTTCATTATTTTTTTTTTATTATCACACTGGCCGATTCCCACCAAGGCAGGGTGGCCCGAAAAAGAAAAACTTTCACCATCATTCACTCCATCACTGTCTTGCCAGAAGGGTGCTTTACACTACAGTTTTTAAACTGCAACATTAACACCCCTCCTTCAGAGTGCAGGCACTGTACTTCCCATCTCCAGGACTCAAGTCCGGCCTTCCGGTTTCCCTGAATCCCTTCATAAATGTTACTTTGCTCACACTCCAACAGCACGTCAAGTATTAAAAACCATTTGTCTCCATTCACTCCTATCAAACACGCTCATGCATACCTGCTGGAAGTCCAAGCCCCTCGCACACAAAACCTCCTTTACCCCCTCTCTCCAACCTTTCCTAGGCCGACCCCTACCCCGCCTTCCTTCCACTACAGACTGATACACTCTTGAAGTCATTCTGTTTCGCTCCATTCTCTCTACATGTCCGAACCACCTCAACCAACCCTTCCTCATCCCTCTGGACAACAGTTTTGGTAATCCCGCACCTCCTCCTAACTTCCAAACTACGAATTCTCTGCATTATATTCACACCACACATTGCCCTCAGACATGACATCTCCACTGCCTCCAGCCTTCTCCTCGTCTGCAACATTCATCACCCATGCTTCACACCCATATAAGAGCGTTGGTAAAACTATACTCTCATACATTCCCTTCTTTGCCTCCAAGGACAAAGTTCTTTGTCTCCACAGACTCCTAAGTGCACCACTCACTCTTTTTCCCTCATCAATTCTATGATTCACCTCATCTTTCATAGACCCATCCGCTGACACGTCCACTCCCAAATATCTGAATACATTCACCTCCTCCATACTCTCTCCCTCCAATCTGATATTCAATCTTTCATCACCTAATCTTTTTGTTATCCTCATAACCTTACTCTTTCCTGTATTCACCTTTAATTTTCTTCTTTTGCACACCCTACCAAATTCATCCACCAATCTCTGCAACTTCTCTTCAGAATCTCCCAAGAGCACAGTGTCATCAGCAAAGAGCAGCTGTGACAACTCCCCACTTTGTGTGTGATTCTTTATCTTTTAACTCCACGCCTCTTGTCAAGACCCTCGCATTTACTTCTCTTACAACCCCATCTATAAATATATTAAACAACCACGGTGACATCATACATCCTTGTCTAAGGCCTACTTTTACTGGGAAATAATTTCCCTCTTTCCTACATACTCTAACTTGAGCCTCACTATCCTCGTAAAAACTCTTCACTGCTTTCAGTAACCTACCTCCTACACCATACACTTGCAACATCTGCCACATTGCCCCCCTATCCACCCTGTCATACGCCTTTTCCAAATCCATAAATGCCACAAAGACCTCTTTAGCCTTATCTAAATACTGTTCACTTATATGTTTCACTGTAAACACCTGGTCCACACACCCCCTACCTTTCCTAAAGCCTCCTTGTTCATCTGCTATCCTATTCTCCGTCTTACTCTTAATTCTTTCAATAATAACTCTACCATACACTTTACCAGGTATACTCAGCAGACTTATCCCCCTATAATTTTTGCACTCTCTTTTATCCCCTTTGCCTTTATACACAGGAACTATGCATGCTCTCTGCCAATCCCTAGGTACCTTACCCTCTTCCATACATTTATTAAATAATTGCACCAACCACTCCAAAACTATATCCCCACCTGCTTTTAACATTTCTATCTTTATCCCATCAATCCCGGCTGCCTTACCCCCTTTCATTTTACCTACTGCCTCACGAACTTCCCCCACACTCACAACTGGCTCTTCCTCACTCCTACAAGATGTTATTCCTCCTTGCCCTATACACGAAATCACAGCTTCCCTATCTTCATCAACATTTAACAATTCCTCAAAATATTCCCTCCATCTTCCCAATACCTCTAACTCTCCATTTAATAACTCTCCTCTCCTATTTTTAACTGACAAATCCATTTGTTCTCTAGGCTTTCTTAACTTGTTAATCTCACTCCAAAACTTTTTCTTATTTTCAACAAAATTTGTTGATAACATCTCACCCACTCTCTCATTTGCTCTCTTTTTACATTGCTTCACCACTCTCTTAACCCCTCTCTTTTTCTCCATATACCCTTCCCTCCTTGCATCACTTCTACTTTGTAAAAACTTCTCATATGCTAACTTTTTCTCCCTTACTACTCTCTTTACATCATCCGTCCGCCGACGAATGTTTCACCTTCCTCACTTCCCCAAGGTCAGCCTCACCAACCCGTATTCTTGCTGTCCCCAGGTTCATGTATCCAGGAATCCATCCGTTAGGCTTCCGGATGTGTCCCTTTCCCCACTTACCCAAGGTCAGCCTCAACAACAGCCTTCCCCAAGTTCATGTATCCAGGAATCCATCCGCTCGCACCCGGATGTCTTCCCTTACCCACTCACCTAAGGTCAGCGATTTAGGTCAGTGCCTTCCCCGGATTAGTGTCTCCAGGAATCCACTTGGTGTCACCTCAGGTGGACTCCCTTCCCCACTTCCCCAAAGTTAGCGGTATTCTTACCTTCCCAAGGTTCATGTATCCAGGAATCCTTCCGTCTACCGCCGGATGTCTTCCCTTCCCCACTTACCCAAGGTCAGCCTCAACTGCATGTATTCATGCCTTCCCCAAGTTCATGTATCCAGGAATCCATCCGTTCGCTCCCGGATGTCTTCCCTTCCCCACTTACCTAAAGTCAGCGAGTTAGGTCAGTGCCTTCCCCGGATCAGTGTCTCCAGGAGTCCACTTGGTGTCACCTCAGGTGGACTCCCTTTCCCACTTCCCCAAAGTCAGCTGTATTCATGCTTTCCACAGGTTCATGTATCCAGGAATCCATCCGTTCGCTCCCGGATGTCTTCCCTTCCCCACTTACCTAAGGTCAGCGGTGCCTTCCCCGGATCAGTGTCTCCAGGAGTCCATTTGTGTAACTGAGTGGACTCCCTTCCCCACTTCCCAAGAGTCAGTGGTTGCCACCCCCAGTGACTTTGCTGGGTGTCAGCTTGGTGTCGTCTAGCTGGTGTCCGCTCGTGGCTGTCTTGGTGGGTGGAATTACTGGAGGTGACACACACAGAGAACTGCATCCAGTAATTCCACCCACCAAGACAGCCGCGACCGAACACCAGCTAGACGCCTGTGAGGGAAAAGTTCAATAGATAGGAGTAGCGAGGGAGTATATAGTAACAATAGTTTCATTGCCGGCTACTTGTTAAGGTAAGGTAAGTCAAGTTCCCGCTATTCCCGCCTTTTTTCCCCCACCCCGAAAGGGATAGTTTGCTTGCCGGCTACTTGTTAAGGTAGGGTTAGTCGAGCTCCCGCTATCCCTTCCCCTCCTTCTTCCCCCCCCCCCCCCGAAAGGTGACGTGTGGGGCTCCGGTCCAAACAGTTATCACTAGACTCACAGCTCCCAGCACTACTGTAAGTACATGCCTGCCTTGTATTCTAGTGGATTTATTGGTTGAAAGCTTCACTTTTGACCAATAATAAACTTAGTCCTTTCAGTCTTGCTCTAAGATGACTGTTGTAATAATCACCACGTCTTTTAGGTATTGTACTTATCATGGAGAGTGATTTCTTAAGCAGTGAGTAACCTGTCTATCTTTCCAGCTTGGATGACAGAGAGGGTCATCTGCCAATCAACGAGGAGAATTGATTGAGATGGACTAACGTCCTGAGACTTCCCCTTTTTGGATTTAATTACCTGTGCACCTGTATGAAATTACAGGTAGTAGCCTCTCATTGCAGCGGTAAAGAACCTGCTTTCCTGTCATCGGGTAGGATATACGGCTATATGTGAAGAACGAACAGGTGAGTTGTAACCAACCCTGCGACCCCACCCCCCAACCCCATCATCAGAACTGCTACGATTTCAACAATCACTCTGTGTCACAACAAGACACCCTTTATATAGTTTGCTTTTTGAGTTCTATGTTATTTTATTCATTTTCATTTTTCATTTTTCTTTCAAATAGGAATACTTTCATGTTTTATTGTTTTTATTTGCTCTTATAATAATAAAGTGTTTTATTTTTGTGAATTATTATTTCTTTTTCTATTCATTAATTTTCCTGAGGAGGAGCCAGCCTTGGTAATACTGTCTGAAGTTGCTACAGGGCTGAGTAAGCCTTCACACCGCCACAAAGCTGCCTCACAGTTCGGCCACGAGGAGAGGCTATTAATTAAAACTTTGGTATTCCTTTTATGTTACACTATGAATTTATACTGAATACAAGTTTTTCTATACTTATTTAGCAGTTAGAAAGTATTTGTGAGCGACATTCTTTGTGAAACATGTAGATATATAAAGATAGACATATCTTGAGACGGTAGTGGTGGAACATGTGCTGAGTAACTGTTATTATGTATGAATGAATGTATCTACATGTGTATTGTCAATCACGTTAGTTGTATGAATGTCTAATGTTATTTTGTTATAATGTCATTTTTTCTTACCTGTATGAAATGAGGAATATTCCTTTCCTTTGAACTGTTAAATAAGTTTTAAGATAATAACTCAGTTTTATTGTGTTAAGCCGTGTTTAACAAAGTTTTCCAAGACCAGTTTAGGACTGTTAACCGTTTACCAGTGTTAAGACATGTTACAGCCAAGTATAATAGCCAAGTTTGGACCAGTGTTTAAAAACCCGTTGTATCATATTCACTTGATTTTATAGCAGTTTAATCTTTAACAGTGGTTTAAGCCCATGTTTTAAGCATGTTAGACAGTGATTAAACGTTAAGCACATGTTAAGACGTGTTAAGCCAGTTTTTAGGTACAGTGTTAAATCAGTGTTAATCTCGTGTTAGCATGTTATCGTGTTAAGCCAGTTTTTAGTCAGTGTTATTGTACTGTTATTAGTGTTAAGCACCTTCTAAACCGCTCCATACAGTCAATGCCAGTTAAGCCACGTGTGTAAACCCGTGTTAATTTGCAGTGTTAAGGACAGAATGTTAAACAGTGTTAAGCCTGTGTTAAGACCGTGTTAAGCCAGTTTTAAGACAGTGTTAGACATGTGTTAAATGGATTAAGCCAGTGTTAAGACAGTGTTAAGACAGTGTTGAGGACAGTGTTAAACCGTGTTAAGCCAGGTTAAGTCAGTGTTAATGACAGTGTTAAGCTTACAGTGATTAAGGACAGTGTTTAGACAGTGTTAAGCAGTGTTAACCGTGTTAAGCAGTGTTAAGTCAGTGTTAAGCCAGTGTTAAACAGTGTAAGACAGTGTTAAACGTGTTAAGCCAGTGTTATAAGCCGTGTTAAGCCAGTTTAAGACAGTGTAAGACAGTGTTAAACCGTGTTAAGCCAGTGTTAAGCCAGTGTTAAGACAAGTGTTGAGACGTGTTAAGACGTGTTAAGACAGTGTTAAGCAGTGTTAAGCACCAGTGTTAAGCCAGTGTAAGACAGTGTTAAGCAGTGTTAAGCGTGTGTTAAGACAGTGTTAGACAGTTAGGTTACAGCGTTTAAGACAGTGTTAAGACAGTGTTAAGCCAGTGTTAAGCCAGTGTTAAGCCAGTGTTAAGCCAGTGTTAAGACAGTGTTAAGCCAGTGTTAAGCCAGTGTTAAGACAGTGTTAAGCCAGTGTTAAGCCAGTGTTAAGACAGTGTTAAGACAGTGTTAAGTCAGTGTTAAGCCAGTGTTAAGACAGTGTTAAGCCAGTGTTAGGACAGCCTTAGGACAGCGTTAAGACAGTGTTAAGACAGTGTTAAGACAGTGTTAAGACAGTGTTAGGACAGTGTTAGGACAGTGTTAGGACAGCGTTAGGACAGTGTTAAGTCAGTGTTAAGACAGTGTTAAGACAGTGTTAAGCCAGTGTTAAGCCAGTGTTAAGCCAGTGTTAAGACAGTGTTAAGACAGTGTTTAGACAGTGTTAAGCCAGTGTTAAGACAGTGTCAAGACAGTGTCAAGACAGTGTCAAGACAGTGTCAAGACAGTGTAAGCAGTGTTAAGCCAGTGTTAAGCCAGTGTTAAGCCAGTGTTAAGACAGTGTTAAGACAGGTTTAGACAGTGTTAAGCAGTGTTAAGCAATGTTAAGCACAGTGTTAAGACAGTGTTAAGCCAGTGTTAAGACAGTGTTAAGACAGTGTTAAGACAGTGTCAAGACAGTGTCAAGACAGTGTTAAGCCAGTGTTAAGCCAGTGTTAAGCCAGTGTTAAGCCAGTGTTAAGCCAGTGTTAAGACAGTGTTAAGACAGTGTTAAGACAGTGTTAAGCCAGTGTTAAGCCAGTGTTAAGCATGTTAAGACAGTGTTAAGCCAGTGTTAAGCCAGTGTTAAGCCAGTGTTAAGCCAGTGTTAATGTGATGAATAAGTGGATAAGTGACTCAATCTTCAGCCAGTGTTAAGACAGTGTTAAGCCAGTGTTAAACCAGTGTTAAGCCAGTGTTAAGCCAGTGTTAAGCCAGTGTTAAGCCAGTGTTAAGCCAGTGTTAAGCCAGTGTTAAGACAGTGTTAAGACAGTGTTAAGACAGTGTTAAGACAGTGTTAAGCCAGTGTTAAGTCAGTGTTAAGCCAGTGTTAAGACAGTGTTAAGACAGTGTTAGGACAGCGTTAGGACAGCGTTAAGACAGTGTTAAGACAGTGTTAAGCCAGTGTTAAGCCAGTGTTAAGCCAGTGTTAAGCCAGTGTTAAGACAGTGTTAAGCCAGTGTTAAGCCAGTGTTAAGACAGTGTTAAGACAGTGTTAAGCAGTGTTAAGACAGTGTTAAGCCAGTGTTAAGCCAGTGTTAAGCCAGTGTTAAGCAGTGTTAACGTAGGAAAAGGTATGATAACAGTGTCATAGACAGTGTTAAGACAGTGTTACAGACAGTGTTAAGCAGTGTTAAGACAGTGTTAAGCCAGGTTAAGCCAGTGTTTAAGCCAGTGTTAAGACCAGTGTTAAGACAGTGTTAAGGACAGTGTTAAGCCAGTGTTAAGGCATGTTAAGACAGTGTTAAGACAAGTGCTTAGCCAGTGTTAAGACAGTGTTACAAGCAGTGTTAAGACAGTGTTAAGCCAGTGTTAAGACAGTGTTAAGCAGTGTTAAGACAGTGTTAAGACAGTGTTAAGACAGTGTTAAGACAGTGTTAAGACAGTGTTAAGACAGTGTTAAGAGTTAAGCAGTGTTAAGCAGTGTTAAGACAGTGTTAAGCCAGTGTTAAGACAGTGTTAAGACAGTGTTAAGACAGTGTTAAGACAGTGTTTAAGACAGTGTTAAGACAGTGTTAAGTAATAACAGTGTTAAAAGTGTTAAGCATGTTAAGACAGTGTTAAGCCCGTGTTAAGACAGTGTTAAGACCAGTGTTAAGACAGTGTTAAGCCAGTGTTAAGCCAGTGTTAAGCCAGTGTTAAGCCAGTGTTAAGACAGTGTTAAGCCAGTGTTAAGCCAGTGTTAAGACAGTGTTAAGACAGTGTTAAGCAGTGTTAAGACAGTGTTAAGCCAGTGTTAAGACAGTGTTAAGCCAGTGTTAAGACAGTGTTAAGACAGTGTTAAGACAGTGTTAAGACAGTGTTAAGCCAGTGTTTATGAGACGTGTTAAGCCAGTGTTAAGACAGTGTTAAGACAGTGTTAAGACAGTGTTAAGACAGTGTTAAGACAGTGTTAAGCCAGTGTTAAGAGAGTGTTAAGCCAGTGTTAAGACAGTGTTAAGCCAGTGTTAAGACAGTGTTAAGACAGTGTTAAGACAGTGTTAAGACAGTGTTAAGCCAGTGTTAAGACAGTGTTAAGACAGTGTTAAGACAGTGTTAAGACAGTGTTAAGACAGTGTTAAGCCAGTGTAAGAGAGTGTTTAAGCCAGTGTTAAGACAGTGTTAAGCCAGTGTTAAGACAGTGTTAAGACAGTGTTAAGACAGTGTTAAGACAGTGTTAAGCCAGTGTTAAGCCAGTGCTAAGACAGTGTTAAGCCAGTGTTAAGACAGTGTTAAGACAGTGTTAAGACAGTGTTAAGACAGTGTTAAGCCAGTGTTAAGACAGTGTTAAGACAGTGTTAAGACAGTGTTAAGACAGTGTTAAGCAGTGTTAAGACAGTGTTAAGACAGTGTTAAGACAGTGTTAAGCCAGTGTTAAGACAGTGTTACGCCAGTGTTAAGACAGTGTTACGCCAGTGTTAAGACAGTGTGACTTTGTAAATGGTCAAAGTCGGACAGTAACATCGTGGTGAGCTTCCCTCTCACATGTGTGAGTTATTTGTGTATTGTTCCAGTCACGGTATTGTGTCTTTTAGTTATTTATTTCCTACATTTTTAATCATGGGTCGCTAATATTACTTCTACATGGTTACTCATAGGCTTCTCATAACTTCCTTGTATGGTTACTTATAGGTCCCTCATAACTTCCTTGCATGGTTACTCATGGGTCTCTCATAACTTCCTTGTATGGTTACTCATAGGTCCCTCATAACTTCCTTGTATGGTTACTCATGGGGTCTCTCATAACTTCCTTGTATGGTTACTCACCGGTCCCTAATAACTTCCTTGTATGGTTACTCACAGGTCCCTCATAGCTTCCTTGTATGGTTACTCACAGGTCCCTAATGACTTCCTTGTATGGTTACTCACAGATTCCTCATAACTTCCTTGTATGGTTACTCACAGAACCCTCATAACGTCCTTGTATGGTTACTCACAGATCCCTCTTAACTTCCTTGTATGGTTACTCACAGATCCCTCATAACTTCCTTGTATGGTTACCTGGAGTTTACCTGGAGAGAGTTCCGGGGTTCAACGCCCCCGCGGCCCGGTCTGTGACCAGGCCTCCTGGTGGATCAGAGCCTGATCAACCAGGCTTTTGTTGCTGGCTGCACGCAAACCAACGTACGAGCCACAGCCCGGCTGGTCAGGAACCGACTTTAGGTGCTTCTCCAGTGCCAGCTTGAAGACTGCCAGGGGTCTGTTGGTAATCCCCCTTATGTATGCTGGCAGGCAGTTGAACAGTCTCGGGCCCCTGACACTTATTGTATGGTCTCTTAACGTGCTAGTGACACCCCTGCTTTTCATTGGGGGGATGTTGCATCGTCTGCCAAGTCTTTTGCTTATGGTAGTGAGTGATTTTCGAGTGCAAGTTCGGTACTAGTCCCTCTAGGATTTTCCAGGTGTATTAATCATGTATCTCTCCCGCCTGCGTTTCCAGGGAATACAGGTTCAGGAACCTCAAGCGCTCCCAGTAATTGAGGTGTTTTTATCTCCGTTATGCTGCGCCGTGAAGGTTCTCTGTATTTTTCTAGGTCAGCAATTTCACCTGCCTTGAAAGGTGCTGTTAGTGTGCAGCAATATTCCAGCCTAGATAGAACAAGTGACCTGAAGAGTGTCATCATGGGCTTGGCATTCCTCGTTTTGAAGGTTCTCATTATCCATCCTGTCATTTTTCTAGCAGATGCGATTGATACAATGTTATGGTCCTTGAAGGTGAGATCCTCCGACATGATCACTCCCAGGTCTTTGACGTTGGTGTTTCGCTCTATTTTGTGGCCAGAATTTGTTTTGTACTCTGATGAAGATTTAATTTCCTCGTGTTTACCATATTCATCATAACTTCCTTGTATGGTTACTCACAGGTCCCTCATAACTTTCTTGTATGGTTACTCATGGGTTCCTCATAACTTCCTTGTATGGTTACTCACAGGTCCCTCATAACTTCCTTGTATGGTTACTCATGGGTCCCTCATAACTTCCTTGTATGGTTACTCATGGGTCCCTCATAACTTCCTTGTATGGTTACTCACAAGTCCCTAATAACTTCCTGTATGGTTACTCATGGGTTCCTCATAACTTCCCTGTATGGTTACACATAGGTCCCTCATAATTTCCTTGTATGGTTACTCACAGGTCCCTCATAACTTCTTTGTATGGTTACTCATAGGTCCCTCATAACTTCCTTGTATGGTTACTCATAGGTCCCTCATAACTTCCTTGTATGGTTACTCACAGGTCCCTCATAACTTCCTTGTATGGTTACTCATAGGTCCCTCATAACTTCCTTGTATGGTTACTCATAGGTCCTCATAACTTCCTTGTATGGTTGCTCATAGGTCCCTCATAACTTCCTTGTATGGTTACTCATAGGTCCCTCACAACTTTTTTGTATGGTTACTCATGGGTCCCTCATAACTTTCTTGTATGGCTACTCATAGGTCCCTCATAACTTCTTTGTATGGTTACTCATGGGTCCCTCATAACTTCCTTGTATGGTTACTCATAGGTCCCTCATAACTTCTTTGTATGGTTACTCAAGGGTCCGTCATAACTTTCTTGTATGGTTACTCATAGGTCCCTCATAACTTGTTTGTATGGTTACACATAGGTCCCTCATAACTTCCTTGTATGGTTACTCATAGGTCCCTCATAACTTCCTTGTATGGTTACTCATAGGTCCCTCATAACTTCCTTGTATGGTTACTCATGGGTCTCTCATAACTTCCTTGTATGGTTACTCACAGGTCCCTCATAACTTCCTTGTATGGTTACTCACAGATCCCTCATAACTTCCTTGTATTGTTACTCACAGATCCCTCATAACTTCCTTGTATGGTTACTCACAGATCCCTCATAACTCCCTTGTATTGTTCCTCACAGATCCCTCATAACTTCCTTGTATGGTTACTCAAAGATCCCTCATAACTTCCTTGTATGGTTACTCACAGATCCCTCATAACTTCCTTGTATGGTTACTCACAGGTCCCTCATAACTTCCTTGTATGGTTACTCATGGATCCCTCATAACTTCCTTGTATGGTTACTCACAGGTCCCTCATAACTTTCTTGTATGGTTACTCATGGATCCCTCATAACTTCCTTGTATTGTTACTCGCAGGTCCCTCATAACTTCCTTGTATGGTTACTCACAGGTCTCTCATAACTTCCTTGTATGGTTACTCATGGGTCCCTCATAACTTCCTTGTATGGTTACTCATGGGTCCCTCATAACTTCCTTGTATGGTTACTCATGGATACCTCATAACTTCCTTGTATGGTTACTCACAGGTCCCTCATAACTTCCTTGTATGGTTACTCACAGGTCCCTCATAACTTCCTTGTATGGTTACTCATAAATCCTTCACATATTTCTTGCACCATCCAGTGCGAGAAATATGTTTATTTTGTTTTTGTGTTCAGTTTAAACCTACATTTCATTACTGCTTCCATAAGTAGAGTAGCTGAAAAAATATTTTCGATGAGTATCATAGTGTTATTTCAGGTCTGCTACATCTACTCAAGCTGTGGTCACCTTATATTCGTTTTTTAAGACATACGTGACTTACAGGGAAAGGATTCTAACCTGGAAAGGAAACACCAGAAAAAAATGACAATGATTATAAACGCAAAGAAAAGCACAGATATGTGAACATATATCTTAATATGCACATTGGGACAGAGAGAATAAACAAGCAACTTATTAACTATCCATCACCAATATTAGCCATCAACCAGCTATAATTTCAACTAATCATCAACCATCCCTCACTATAACTCACCTACAAACATGCAACACCACAACACATTATCATATATTCATAACATCTCACCATCACCCATCAGTAATTTCAACTTATTAAAGTTGATAACATATCTCCATCGACTACCACCGACCATAACTCACAATTAACATTAAATCACTTTAATTTACCATCAACTATCTATAACAACAACTATCAACCATCCCTTACCTAAAATGTCCATCATCCATACACCATTACAACTAATTTTCAACCATTCATTTCGGTTCATCCACAATTCATCACGATATCTGTCCAGCAGTGCGTCACCTTAACTTTTCAACCATCGACACTGTTTTCCGTAGCATTCACGGTCATAAATGCCGGTGTGAACAAGAATCATTTTGTGAGTTGCGAGTGTATGTTCTGGCTTAAATCAAAGTACAAGTTACATATTAAATATACAGTAAATTCAAGGATTTTCTTTTTCCGGTCAGCTTAAATCTGTTACATGCTGTTTTGGGAGAAGTTTATCATTGTCCATGAGTTTCTCTGAGCTCCGTTGATCAGTTCATTAACCCTCATTTAAATACCATGGTAAATAAGAAAAACATATTAGTGCTTTGTTTATTTGTGTTAACTGTTTTGCTGGTGTTTAATGTTTATTGATCGGGAAGATTATTATGATATGTGTTGACGAATAGAAGGATATCAGATTCGAAAGAAGGAAGAGAATCAAGATCTCTTCACCGGGTGAGACACCTTCCTCAAAGTTACTGTAGCTAGATTGTTGGGACGATCTCTGGTGTTCTCACTCTCATCACGTCGAGATTACACTCTGTTCATTCCTTTTAGCTGTTTTTTTTTTAACACAACTCTCCAGAGTGAAGTAAAGGTAGCTGGAATAAAGTTATGCCATTGTAATAACTCCTAAACAATAAAGGAAATCAAGTCCCAAACATCTCAGCTAATACGGATTCCATTATATAATAATCGTTCATATGTAAAAAAAAATATCTTAAAATGTTTTAGATGGTAGTAAAAGTAGGTTTTAATAAATTGATAAACCGGGTCGAGCCCAAAACACTTCCTTTTTAAAGCTGCCCAAAATGCTAAATGTTAAATAATTAAATGTCAGTTTATAAGAAATCGAATTAGTCATTATTATTTGCCACCACTGTCAGCCTCAAAGTTATCTCAGAGTTACCAGACCTTGCCACGTGGAGGCCAGTGGTTCGTCTTTAAAGTCCACCCATCCACTTACTGTGATTTTCATGCTTTCCTCAGGTCCATGTGTCCAGGAGTCCATCTGTGTCCCCTCAGATATTGTCCCTTCCCCACTTTCCCAAGACCTGCCTTAGCAACCGGTATCTCCTTCTTTCCCAGGTCCATGTGTCCAGCAGTCCATCTGTGTCCCCTCAGATATTCTCCCTTCCCCACTCTCCCAAAGTGTGCCTTAGCAACCTGTATCTCCTTCTTTGCCAGGTCCATGTATCCAGGAGTCAATCTGTCCACCTCAGATATTCTCCCTTTCCCAAGGTCTGCCTTAGTAACCAGTATGTCCTTCTTTCCCAGGTCCATGTGTCCAGGAGTCCATCTGTGTCCCCTCAGATATTCTCCCATCCCCACTTCCCCAAGGTCTGCATTTAGCAACCAGTATCTCCTTCTTTCCCAGGTCCATATGTCCAGGAGTCCATCTGTCCGCCTCAGATATTCTCCCTTCCCCACTTTCCCAAGGTCTGCCTTAGTAACCAGTACCTCCTTCTTTCCCAGGTCCATGTGTCCAGGAGTCCATCTGTGTCCCCTCAGATATTCTCCCTTCCCCACTTCCCCAAGGACTGCCTTAGTAACCAGTATCTCCTTTCCCAGGTCCATGTGTCCAAGAGTCCATCTGTGCGCCTCAGATATTCTCCGTTCCCCACTTTCCCAAGGTCTGCCTTAGTAACCAGTATCTCCTTCTTTCCCAGGTCCATGTGTCCCCTCAGATATTCTCCATTCCCCACTTACCCAAGGTCTGCCTTAGTAACCAGTATCTCCTTCTTTCCCAGGTCCATGTGTCCAGGAGTCCATCTGTCCGCCTCAGATATTCTCCCTTCCCAACTTTCCCAAGATCTGCCTTAGCAACCAGTATCTCCTTGTTTCCCAGGTCCATGTGTCAAGGAATCCTTCCGTGGGCCCCCGGATGTCTCCCCTTCCTCACTTCACTTAGGATATCTTCCAGTCTCAGCCTTCCCCAGGTTATGTATCCCGAAGTCAGCTCAGCCACCCTCAGTGATCTAGCTAGATGAGAACGAGGCCTTGTTTAGCTGGTCTACGGTAGAGACTGTCCAGGTGGGTGGAATTACAGGAGGTGACACACAGAAATCTGCATCCTGTAATTACATCACCAAGACAGTCTAGACCGTAAGTCAGCCAGACGCAGCCAAGCTACCGTCCAGTTCGGCCACCAAGGTCTGGCCACTCAATGAAAATTTGGGAGTTCTATTTATATTATACAATTTTCCTATATTAAATGTAAGATTTTTTACATAATTAGCAATTTAAGTGTGTTTGTGAATATTTTTGTGTATGTGTATGAGTGCTCGTTTGTTAGTGTGTTTGTCCACCTCCACGAGAACTGTAATAAGTGTTGAACTTCTTATTTTCATTTGGTTATTAATCCTATATATCTGCAAGACGGCAGCGGGCTACAAGCGTCGCGCACTATGCAAATATATCATTTTGTCTGATGTTTTTAGGTTATCCTGGGTAATTTACGCATATGTTACTGTGCATGATCGTTTGTGTAACTATTTATGTATATTTGTACCTAAATAAACTTACCCGCCCTCTTATTTTCACGCTCACTTGCACATTTCCACAAGGGAAGCCTGCAGGTTCACCATTAATCATACACGCACAAAACAACGCAACTACGCTCACACACACAAACATGTATAAAAAACACTCAGCACCTCTTACACTAATATTAATGCAATCGCATGCACACACACACACACACACACACACACACACACACACACACACCCCACACACACACACACACACACACACACACACACACACACACACACACTCACACACACACATACACAACAGGAAATGACCGTGAAGTATGTGAAGAACTCAACAAGAGATTCAAAGAAGTGTTCACAGAGGAGACAGAAGGGACTCCAGAAAGACGGAGAGGTGGGGCACACCACCAAGTGCTGGACACAGTGCACACAACCGAGGAAGAAGTGAAGAGGCTTCTGAGTGAGCTAGATACCTCAAAAGGCAATGGGGCCAGATAACATCTCCCCATGGGTATTGAGAGAGGGAGCAGAGGCCTATGTGTACCCCTAACAACAATATTCAATACATCTATCGAAAAAGGGAGATTGCCTGAGGCATGGAAGACAGCAAAAGTAAATCCCCCAAACTTTAAAAAAGGAGACAGACATGAAGCACTAAACTACAGACCAGTGTCACTGACATGTATAGTATGCAAATCATGGAGAAGATTATCAGGAGAAGAGTGGTGGAACACCTAGAAAGGAACGATCTCATCCCAAAAGCAGCCACATGGTTTCAGGGACGGGAAAACCTGTGTCACAAACTACTGGAGTTCTATGACATGGTGACAGCAGTAAGACAAGAGAGAGAGGGGTGGGTGGATTGCATTTTCTGGACTGCAAGAAGGCGTTTGACACAGTTCCACACAAGAGATTGGTGCAAAAACTGGAGGACCAAGCAGGGATAACAGGGAAGGCACTACAATGGATCAGGGAATACTTGTCAGGAAGACAGCAGCGAGTCATGGACGTGGCGAGGTGTCAGAGTGGGCCCCTGTGACCAGGGGGGCCCCGCAGGGGTCAGTCCTAGGCCCATGCTTTTTTCCTGTATTTTGTGAACGACAAGGGAAGGAATAACTCGGGGTGTCCCTGTTTGCAATGCGTGAAGTTGAGAGAAAAATACACCGATCAAAGACCGGGGCAGAACTAAAAAGGGGATCTGGACGGGCTGCAGACTGGTCCACAAATTGCTCCGGGATTCAATCCCACCAAGTGAATCATGAAGATTGGGGGGCAAAAAAGGGCCGCGACGGAGTCAGTCGGGGGGGGTCAGAGACTACAAACCCACTCCAAGGGAAAAAAGATCTTGGGGTGAGTATAACACAGGCCCTCTCCTGAAGCGCACATCAACCAAAAAACTCTGCACATATGGGGCCCCAGCAAACCTCAGAACAGCATTCCCACATCTTAAAAAAATCGTTTAGGGGCCCTTACACCGATACGTTTGGGCCCCTATTGGAGAAACCCGGCACCATTTTGAACCCACACCTAGAAGCAGTAAGAAACTAAGAAAGTGCAAAGGTTTGAAAAAGACTAGTCCAAGGGTAAGAGGATGTCCTACGAGGAGAGGTTAAGGGGAAAACAACCTGACGACACTGGAGGACAGGGGAGATAGGGGGGACATGAAAACACATACAAAATCTGAGGGGAATTTACAAGGTGGACAAAGACAGATGTTCCAGAGATTGGACACATAAAAAAGGGGACACAGTTGGAACTAAAGACACAGATGAATACAGGGGTGTTAGGAATATTTCTTCAGCCACAGGTATCAGAAGTGGGAAAAGTTTGGGAAGCGTGTATGGAGGCAGGATCCATACAAAACTTTAAGCGAGTATATAAAGTCACGGGTCGGGGGGGAGTGACCTGTGGCGATCAGTGAAGGGGCGGGGCCAGGGCTCGGGCTCGACCCCCGCCCAACCCCAACATAGTACAACTGGTGAGTACATGATGGGTCACACGGGGTGCACAAGGGTCCCAAACCCTTTGTGTTTTGAGGCGGCGTAACTGCTAGCAGTAATCATGGTAGTGACAAAGTCAGGAACAAACCACGGTGTAATATGTTATTTAGTTGAAAAATTTGAGAGGAAACCTGAATTCAGTATTTTTTTTTTTAAGTGCCAACCGTTGTGGATCTACTAGGCACTGTTGCCACACCAGATAAAAACATAAAAAGTTCAAAGGTGAGTGTTGAAAGGGTATAAAGAATTACCAGCGTTTGTTTAACAAGTGAAATGTGGGGCACCGTAATGTGAGAGTGAAAAAGTAATAAGCAAAAAGAGAAAAAAAAATAAAATATACAACAAGGAAGGTGGCAGTAGGCCTGCTGAAGCGTGACGTCACAACAGTTTGTATGCCATTATACATAAAGTTAACACCAAAATTGAAGTGTATTCTGTAAAAGTTGAAAAGTAAAATTTCACTTGAAGGAAGCGGGATGCATGAGCAAAATTTATGGTTTATAAAAAACACGGGTAAAGGGAAAAGTTACAAAAATAAATAGAAGGCCTATGTACGACGTCTAGGGTCATCAGCTTCTTAAAACTTGGGTCATAAAACCACCGCTGTCAGCGCAAGTATTCACCTGTTTGAGGTTTGCATTTTGCAAAGGGTTGATTTGGTCCTGCATCATGTTAGATACTGGTCACTCACTCCTGCAAGCCATTACAGATTAAGTAGAAAAACTTAGACGAGAGTGCAAGGAGTAAGCGGGTAGTGAGGAAAAACGTCAGACAACTAAGCGAGACAAGCAAAATTTTACACCTAGTTTACTTTCTGAATTTTAGAAGTAGATCGATAAGTGTTACAATATTGGTAAGTTTTAAGAGTTACTGTATCTACGGTATTATTAGCAGTATGAATACTTAGAAGTGGGGGCACACACACACACCACACACACAAACACACACACACACACACACACACACCCACACACACACACATACACACACACATTACACAACACACACACACACACACCCACACACACACAACACACACACCACACACACACACTACACACACACACACACACACACACACACATACACATACACATACACACACACACACACACACACACACACACACACACACACACAATACACACACACACTTTACACACACACACATACACACACACACAACACAACACAACACACAACACAACACACCCCACACACACACATCACACACATACACACACATACACACACACACACATACACTCATACACACACTCACACACACACACATACACACACACCCCACACACAAAACACACACACACACACAAAAACACACACACACACACACACACACACACACACACACACACAGGAAAAAGCACTTGTAAGCTGAGTACACACCAAACACACCCCATACACAGATTTCACACCGTCCTGGAACTGACCATTGAACCCGCTCTTCTCTCTCTAAAATCTCCTCCCCTCTTCCTATCCTAGTAGAGACCTATCTCTCTCTCCCTATCTCACTCTTTAACCTATATCTCCCCTTCCTACCTATCTTTTCTTCTTCCCTCTCCATCTCTCCCCTCTAACATCTCTTCCCTCTAACACCCCCCCCCTTTCTAACATCTCCCCCCTCTAACATCTCCCCCCTCCCATTATCTCTTCCCCTCTCCCTTTTTCCATCTCTCCTCCCCTCCTCCCCTCTCTCTCCCCCTACCTCTCTCTCCCCCTACCCCCTCTCTCCCACTAGCCTCTCTCTCCCCCTAGCCCTCTCTCCCCCCTAGCCTCTCTCCCCCCACCTCTTCTCTCCCCCCCTTTCCCCCCTTCTCCCCCCTCTCTCTCCCCCTCCTCTCTCCCCTCTCTTTGCCTTCTCTCTCTCTCCCTCTTCTCCCCTCTCTCCCTCTCTCCCTCCTCTCTCCCTCTCTTCTTTTCTCTCTCTCCCTCCCCTCTTCTCTCTCTCTCTTCTCTCTCTCTCTCTCTCTCTCTCCCACTCTCTCTCTTCCTCTCTCTCTCTCTCTCTCTCTCTCTCTCTCTCCTCTCTTTTCTCTCTCTCTCTCTCTCCCCTCTCTCTCTCCCCCTCTCTCTCTCTCTCTTGCTCTCTCTCTTTCCATTTTCCCTCTCACTCTCCCCTTCTCCTACCCTTCCCATCACTCTCTCTCCCCCTCTCTCTCACTCTCACTCTCACTCTCTCTTCCCTTTTCCTTCTCACTATCCCCTCTCTCTTTTCTACTTCCCTTCTCTCTCTCTCTCTCTCTCTTTTCTCCTCTCTCTCTTCTCTCTCTCTCTCTCTCTCTCTCTCTCTCTCTCCCCCTCTCTCTTCTCTCTCTCTCTCTCTCTCTCTCTCTCTCTCTCCATCTCTTCCCCATTTTTCCCTTCTCACTCTCCCCCCTCCTTCCCTTCCCATCTCTCTCTTTCCCCCTCTCACACTCTCCCCCTTTCCCTTCTCACTCTTCCCCTCTCTCTCCATCTACCTTTCCCTTCTCTCTTCTCTCACAAAAAAAAAAAAAAAAAAGGTGGGGACTCGAAGGAACCAAGGATCAGATGAGAATGGTTCTGGTAGGGAGGAGTGGATGGAGGAGTAGTGGGAAAGGATGGAACAAGAGTGGGAGAGAAAATTAGAGTTTTCTGAAAAAATGGAGAAAGAGCTCTCTGAGAAATTGGAAAAGAGGTTGGAGAAGGAGACAAAGAATTGGGAGGCACAAGTCGAAACTGCAGTAGCCAAGATATGGGTCCTAGAAATTGAGATAAATAGGCTCAAGCGAGTTACAGGGGCAGTGACCAGAGAAGACACAGCATATGAAGCTGCGAGGCTGAACAGGAAGGAAGGAATTATGAATTATGCTAAGTCATATCAACCTGCCAAAAAGAGCCAAGGAGTGAAAGGGGAAAAACAGCTGGTTGCAGATGGAGAGGGTGATAGGGCGAATGCTGAGGCACAACCTGCTATCAAGAGCCACTGGAAAAATCAAGAAGAAATGACCACATACAGGCAGGATCCAGAGTCACAGAGGGTGAGGCAATGGGAGGAGGAAAGGGGAAAATCAGTGTTTATCCATGGCTTCAGGAGAAGAGGAAAGGACACACACTGAAAGGCAGCAGGAAGAAAGAAAGGAATTGAGAAAATCATCACGGAAATAGGTGAAGAAATGGACGAGATTGTAAATTTTCAGAGAAAGGGGGTACTCGAAGGGAGAAAACCGACCAATCAAGCTGATTTCGGACGGAAAACGTGCAGAACAGGGTCCTCCAAGAGAAACCACGATTGAAATACTCGGATGAGTACAAGAGGGTGTTCCTAGACAGAGACAGAACACAATCAGAACGGCAGCAGCTGAGGGAGAGGACAAAAAAGCGAAAGGAGATAGGAAAAGGACAAGGATGGAACCAGCAGAGGTCAGTCAGAGCAGAACAGAACAGCAAGGGCAAGCACACACACAACTATTCTCAGAACCATACAACCTATCACATCATCCCAACACACACTACAATCCTACCCCCAGCCTCCCCCAACACCGAGCTATAGAATCCCACAGTATGCTAACCCGGTCTCCCACCCTCACAGGCCCCCAAACCACAGTGTTGGAAAGGAACTGAAGGGATGGTACACAAACGCTGATGGAATAACAAATAAGTGGGAGGAGTGGCATGAAAGAGTCAAAGAGGCATCACCGGACATCATAGCTCTCACAGAAACCAAGCTTACAGGTATGATAACAGATGCCATCTTTCCAACGGATACCAAATACGAGGAAAGACAGAGGGAACAGGGGGGTTGGAGGGAGTGGCATTGTGATCAAAAATCGCTGAAATTTTGATGAGCTGGAGAGAGGAGACAGCGGAAAAAAGTGATTACATAGCGGGAACGCTTCACTCTGGAGGTCCCAAGGTGGTAATAGCAGTGATGTATAAAACCCACCACAGAACAGCAGGAGGCCAAGGCAAGAGGGACGATAGAGCAATAGAGCGATGGTTGACACACTGGCTAGAGTGGCCAGAAGAGGGTCATTCAAAGCAGGGCAAAGCTCTGATCATGGGTGACTTGAAAACCCTAAGGAGATCGATGGGAGAACTTGGACCCACATGGGGGCCAAGATACATGGAGGGCTAAGAGATGGAGGTGGTACTGGAAAACTTTGTGTCCAACACGTAAGGGGGCACTATAAGAGAGAGAGGAGAGGAAAGAACCAGCAAGGCTGGACTTAGTATTCACCTTGAGTAGTGCAGATATCGAGGACATCACAAATGAAAGACCCCTTGGGGCCAGTGACCATGTGTTTTTAAGCTTCGAATACACAGTAGAGATACAAGTGGAGGAGAAGCAGGAAGGCCAGGACGAATGAAGCCAAACTACAAGAAAGGGGACTACACAGGAATGAGGATTCCCCGAACGGGGTTCATGGGACAGAGAACTGGCAGGGAAGCCGTTAATGAGATGATGGAATATGTAGCAACAAAATGCAAGGAGGCTGAGGAGAGGTTTGTACCCAAGGGTAACAGGAATAATGAAAAAGCCAGGATGAGCCCATGGTTTACCCAAAGGTGCAGGGAGGCAAAAACCAAGTGTGCTAGGGAATGGAAGAAATATAGAAGGCAAAGGACCCAGGAGAATAAGGAGAGCAGTCGTAGAGCCAGAAACGAATATGCACAGATAAGAAGGGAGGCCCAAAGACAATATGAAAATGACATAGCAGCGAAAGCCAAATCTGATCCGAAACTGTTGTACAGCCACATCAGGAAGAAAACAACAGTCAAGGACCAGGTAATCAGGCTAAGGAAGGAAGGAGGAGAGACAACAAGAAATGACCGTGAAGTATGTGAGGAACTCAACAAGAGATTCAAAGAAGTGTCCAGCACACCACCATGTGCTGGACACAGTGCACACAACCGAGGAAGAAGTGAAGAGGCTTCTGAGTGAGCTAGATACCTCAAAGGCAATGGGGCCAGATAACATCTCCCCATGGGTATTGAGAGAGGGAGCAGAGGCGCTATGTGTACCCCTAACAACAATATTCAATACATCTGTCGAAACAGGGAGATTGCCTGAGGCATGGAAGACAGCAAATGTAGCCCCAATCTTAAAAAAAGGAGACAGACATGAAGCATTAAACTACAGACCAGTGTCACTGACATGTATAGTATGCAGAATCATGGAGAAGATTATCAGGAGAAGAGTGGTGGAACACCTAGAAAGGAATGATCTCATCAAAAGCAGCCAACATGGTTTCAGGGACGGGAAATCCTGTGTCACAAACCTGGAGTTCTATGACATGGTAACAGCAGTAAGACAAGAGAGAGAGGGGTGGGTGGATTGCATATTCTTGGACTGCAAGAAGGCGTTTGACACAGTTCCACACAAGAGATTGGTGCAAAAACTGGAGGACCAAGCAGGGATAACAGGGAAGGCACTACAATGGATCAGGGAATACTTGTCAGGAAGACAGCAGCGAGTCATGGTACGTGGCGAGGTGTCAGAGTGGGCACCTGTGACCAGCGGGGTCCCACAGGGGTCAGTCCTAGGACGAGTGCTGTTTCTGGTATTTGTGAACGACTTGACGGAAGGAATAGAATCTGAGGTGTCCCTGTTTGCAGATGATGTGAAGTTGATGAGAAGAATTCACTCGATCGAAGACCAGGCAGAACTACAAAGGGATCTGGACAGGCTGCAGACCTGGTCCAGTAATTGGCTCCTGGAGTTCAATCCCACCAAGTGCAAAGTAATGAAGATTGGAGAAAGCCAAAGAAGACCGCAGACGGAGTACAGTCCAGGGGGCTAGAGACTACAAACCTTACTCAAGGAAAAAGATCTTGGTGTGAGTATAACACCAGGCACATCTCCTGAAGCGCACAACAACCAAATAACTGCTGCAGCATATGGGCGCCTAGCAAACCTCAGAACAGCATTCCGACATCTTAATAAGGAATCATTCAGGACCCTGTACACCGTGTACGTTAGGCCCATATTGGAGTATGCGGCACCAGTTTGGAACCCACACCTAGCCAAGCACGTAAAGAAACTAGAGAAAGTGCAAAGGTTTGCAACAAGACTAGTCCCAGAGCTG